>CATIWQ010107438.1:0-43891 GCA_949673415.1 Euphorbia schlechtendalii
GTATACATGTATACATACATACATATATATATATATATATACATATATATATCTATATATATATATGTATGTATGTATGTATGTATGTATGTATGTATATATATGTATGTATGTATGTATAGGACAGAGGCAAAGAGAAAAAAATTCACAAAGGCGTACGAAATTCCGTTCTTTCAAATATCAAATGTATGGCACTATGACCAACAAAAATATCCATATAAAAGAAATTCAAAGACATACCATGGGATACCATCTCCAAACTCATCATTGGTCACCTCTTCGTCATCATCATCATTATCCTCATTACGCATAAGGGAAAGCCCGCCTAATCCTCTAAGTAGCATGGACTTACTGTCGACTGTCGGATGGCTGCTAGTCTCTGCTGGATCATCCCTCTACTAACTCCCTACTCTCATTTTGCCCCATGACCTTGGCCTCCAGCTAGGATATGCTAGGCCTTAGCCTCTCAATCACCAACTCATGTTGAAGGTACTTCAAATCGCTCTTCCTCCAGCCCACCTCTAAGAGAACAAATTGATCCTCGAGCTCGGTCATATCTTGGGGATGCCTCTCCTGCGTGATGCCCAACGAGGTCGACTCCCTCTCAACTGCTTACCTACCCTCCACCTTAGAGTTGAGGTGGTCCCGCTCCATGATAAAAAATCTCTACAAGGAGGAGGAAATTCATACATCATAATCATACATATCCATACATACTCATACATGTTAAAATTTTTACAATCATTGTAATGAACAACCATCATTGCACATACATATTAACCCTCACTCATGCATATGTACGTGCATAAACAAATGAATGATTTGCAGGTTCATACCATAGCCGTCAAATCCTCTGCCATCAGTAGGTCATGAAGGGAGAAGTATCTGCAAGCTATCCTCACCGCCTCATCAACAAAAACCTATGCAAAAGCAAAGCCAAATGTCATACTACCAAAAACTTCAATAGTAAGAAATCAAAATCAAAAGTTCGAGATCACTAACATGGGTTGCATCTGCCAGAATAAAGTGAATAGGGAAAGATGGGTCCTCCAACTTCCTAGCCTCGCGCTCTCCTGGCCTGCTCAATAATCAGAAAGTGGTTTCCATCTCTCGATGCAACACTCCCTCAATAAGTCTCAGAGCTAGGGACTCTCTAACCGGTGGCTCCCTAACCGATGGCTCTCTAGTTGGTGGCTCTTTGGTCAGAGGATTGGGAGAAACTCTCTCTCTCTTACGGCCTTACCTCATCCATGAGTCATTAACCGTCTCTCTAGCATCCTCTCCTCCATAGCCTGGGCCCATCTCTTGCTCCAGCAAGTATGCAAGATAAGCACAAAGCATATCAAACAGTGGCAAGCAATAAAAAATGAAATAAAGCAAAATAGAAGTCATCCAAGACCACCTAGGGCCTAGAGGAGGTAGCAGAGCTAAAGTGGCACCCAGCCACACCACGTCGGACATTCACATCCAACGGTGGGCTGCCGCGTAATGATCCAAGCGGATTAGGTGTTGGGAAATCCTCCATGTCCATATCATTATCATCAAAATTGAAAGGGTCATCCAAGGCATCCTCATCACTACTGTTGCTCGATGGATCGATGATCTCTATATCATGAGGATCATTGCCCATACTTTGTACGAGCACATAATTAGGATCTCTATCATGAAAGCCTTGTAGTCTCCACTGACCAAGGAGAGCCACATCTTGCTCCCCTAAGTAAACAACTTAAAATAAGCGAGGGGCATTAGATGGGGATAAAAGACTCTTAGAGGCACATCCCATGGCACGCATCTCCTTGATGCTTGGATTGTCCTCCAATGATAGATGCGCTCTTCGAAGAACCATTCCTAGGTGCAAGGGCACTCAAGGATAAGTCTAAAGTCATCCACTCAACGTCGGACTCGGAAGATCTTGGCCCGGCTAGCCAAAGCCTCCCAGGGATCAGTCCGTACCTGCATTAGAGTTCCGTAAATAAATGCAAGCTCACAGATATATTTGCTATCCTAAGGGCTAAAGTAAAGCATGCATTTCTAAATAAAAAGCAGTGGAAGAAAGCATATGCATCCGCATCAAAATTGTTGGAGATACTCTCTGTACCAAGCGTAGCTATCCTCCCGATCCTTCCACGGCTGCATCCAATATGAGATGTAATGCTCTCCCTATAGCTCTTTTCCTAACATTGTCATGGGAGGAACTAAAGGCCCATAGCTACAAAGAAAAACAAGCAGTGTTAGAATTAAGGGGTAGGCATAATAAAATAAATAGAGTGACAAATAAAATGTGCTCACTATGATCCAAAGAGGGTAGGCCTTTACCTCCTTCATTTGCTGGCATTGTTCGCCACTTTTATAATGATAAGTTTAATAACTTTTTCGCAAAGAGTTTGGCTATATATTATTGGTGCCAAAAACTTTTTCACGTAAAGTATAGGTGTTGTCAGTACCTCTTATCAAATAGAAAAATGATGATAACTGCAAGTATACAGTTGCGATGTAGTTTTAAAAGATATCGATCCCACGGGGAAGGACTAGCTCTAAAGATCAACAAGGAAGACAAAAGAAAGAAAATAAAATATATTGATATTTTGGATAGGAGGGTTAGAATGAAGAATGAGTTAATACAGATATGAAAGATTAGAGAATCTAAATATATAGATTTTCCCTACGAAATAAGGATAGCAGAGAATATATGCAAGTTCAACAAAGATGTTACAATTCACTAAACTAATCTAACAGACTCGGTTCAAAATACCCAGATGTTCAATTATTCACTACAGAGCAACACATGAAATAACTTTTCTAAACCTAGTGCAAACGAATTAAGCCAATTATATAAACCTAGACAACGTCAATACTATGCTTAGTACGGATCACACTCACATTGCCACATTTCTCAAGTTACCATTCCAAAAATGTTGGCTCACTAAACAACATTATATCAAAGAGCTAGTGATTATACACGATATTATTAACCCCGAAACTACTCTTAAAATTAACTCCAACGCATATAACTTAATTAATATAAAATACTTAACACGAAATACTCATTATGACACATAGAAATATCATAAATATGGAAATATAAAGTATAAGTAGAAAGCAAAGCAAAGTTGAAAGGTATGCAAGTGAAAGCTAAAGTTGATCAAACCGTATCCACTCTTTAATGGGAGTCGTCAATTCCCGTAATTCCTGCGTCTACTTTGAATTCGGTCTCAGCCCGTACAGAACCTCCGCTAGAATGCTATTCTTTGCGAATATCGAATAAACGAATATTGAAGAACAAAAAATTTTTGATAAGTGATTTGCAAGTACACTTATACAACAATCACTCAAGAATATAGAGAAATCTAGTGATCAAACGAGGATTTGAATCACTAAAACATTTTCTCGCTAACACTTATGAATGTAGCGAATTCTCTATCTATACACACACACTATATCTCACTCATGCACTCTAATGCACCACTTGCTACACGAAATTGTAAGGTTTGGAGCCCTATTTATAAAGTTGAAGGGTTGCATCTATCCATACGAAGAGTTGTGTCCATTGGTGAATGATTGCATCACTTCACTGTAATTGGTTGAGAAGCTTCAATCTAATCCACAATGGATAGGCACCTTTTCATGATTGGTTGATTTCTGACAGGTGTCTATTAGTTGGTAGTTGATGGTGGTTGATGGTGGTTGATCATTCTTATCTAGCGGTTGGTAGTTAAGAAGATTAAACAAGAAAACCAACCAAGTCACGACCTTGATAAACAAGTCACGACAGTGAATCTTTGATTGATAGACTTCTGTTTTGAAGAAGAACAAGTCACGATCATGAATTGCATTTTTCTTCAGAATTCTCCTTGTAACTTCACCGATCTTTGACAGCTTCGATCCTAAGCCAAATCTTTAAGTTCCACGCATCTTTTTGCACCTTTTTCACTCTTTTTTTATAGAATTCCACTTTAGATCATTTTGCTCCCAAGATTTACCTAGTTACTGCATTTGCATAAAAAACAACTACATACCAAGTGAAATATTTTATATAAAGTATAAAAATGACTTAAACTATAGTGTTTAGTGTGTAAAATTAATATGATAATAAGTGTAATTATACACTTATCATACCCCCACACTTAACTTTTGCCTTGTCCTCAAGGTAAATTCAACAGAAGTGTATAGATTGGTAAACAAGTTCATACGTCATTTGGCGAAAGACTATTGCAGTGAGTATCACATTCTATGTTGCAAAAGATTTCAAGTTGAAGTTTGAAATTTCCCACAAATTAGTAATGTGCAATTCATATAGCTTAGTTACATACCTTTGTTCTTAATGGAGAGTCAACCAAATCGCATCTTCATATAAGCGTTATATGCATACTCAAATATTACCTTCTCTTAAGCATAGTATAAAGTATAAACGTCATAGAAAGCACGCTTTGATTAATTTCTCTCAAGGCATTTTTAGGTAACCTAGGATGCTAAAAACACTCTTAGTGGTTGCATTTTATGCTCCATACCACTCTTCCCTTTTTTCAGTGGTTGCATTTTGTGCTCCATACCACTCTCTCATTTTTTTCTTTTAAGCATATGTTTTTGGAGTACTTTGTACTTGGCACCCATTTTTTGTGCTATGCTTTTTCTTTTCACTCAAATGAATGGTTGCAGTTTCTACTCCATACCATTCCTCACCTTTTGCATAACTCATTGGTTATCCTCTCTTTCTTTTGATTTTTCTTTAATACTCTTATCCTTTATTGATCAATTTCAAAGTATTATGGCTATAATTTCCTAACACTTTAAACACACTTAATACTTGTAGGACTTATTCGAGATTTGCATATAAAACTCATAGTAAGAATACCATTAGATATTATTCCACTTAAATTTATCGGAAGCATTAAACTAAAACTATATAACTTATACTAATTCATGTTGCATCGAAATATAAATCGAAACTTACTTGGAATGTTGCTCTTGAATGTTACTCACCACTCATCCTTGCCAAATGCTTAATTTTGTGCACTAACATCAAACTTGTTAATACCTAACACTCACAATAACCTTGGATAAATGTTGGTAAAATATAAGAAATGATAATGTATAATTGACAAAAATATGAAGAAAAATTTTCAAATTCTTCGATTTTTTTAATTTTATTCATTTTTTTTTAATTTTATGGGATTTTTACAAATGTCCCCCCACACTAAAGAACACAATGTCCTCATTGTGAGACATTATAAAAATAAAAAACTAAAGCTAAAGCTAGTCTAAAATTAATTGAAAATGACAAAATAAAAGAAAAGAATAAACCTGATCGAAACAGAAAGTTTGGTTATCCAGTGATCACGAGCTCGAATTGTGTCGTGGTCGCGAGCCTCTTTACTCTTCAAATTTCTTCAAATTTTATATTTGCACCTATAAATACTTAGAAACATAAACAAAAAAACTTTGTTAAATATAAAAGATAAATATTTACTTTTATACCTTGAGTAATCATGGTGATGATAGAAATTGAACATCAACGTCTTGTTGTTCAAATTTTTCATTTATAAAATACAAGTATTTACAAAAATAAAAAGAAACAAACAAACAGACAAACACGAAATATAACTAACACAAAACAGATTTAAATTTACCTATACAAATTTTTTAAATTGAAAAGAAAGGAAAAGAAAATTTTTATTCAAAAGGAAGTGATCCTATCATTTGATTAATCTCGTAATAAGATTCCCTTAAATCTTTCTCACATCAATCAGTAAAGCACGAATGTCTTCGATTTTTCTACGGATTGAAATCTGCCCTTCCAAAAGGTCATTTAATCTTCTATGGAGGTTGGGATTTCTATTTTCCTCTTCCCGTACGTTTTCCCTTTCTCTTTCTTGATCTGCTTCTACCCTTTCTTCCCATGGTCTCCAATTATAGGTTATCCTATCCTCCCCAATACACCTTATTAAGAAATTTTTCTCAAAGAAGACTTCCATTGTTAACTTCGGAATTACATCTTCACTAGTAAAAATTTCTGTAAAATAGGGTAATGTTCCTATCTGCCCCAATAGATTTGCCATTGTTCGGCACCCATACTCGGTCATATAGGGATTTTGTGCTGCAGACATGAGTGTCTCCATCATAATCCCCAAGACATCGATAGGTGTGCCCTCCAGAATTGCTTCCAAGATAAACAACTCTTCAGGTGTGACAATATCAACGTTGGATTTGCCAAACAGCGCTCCACTTAAGTAAAAGTGTAGTGCCAACAAACAAGGATTATGAATCCACTAGTTATAGGCAGATTCTTGTTCGTAATTAGTTTGGCCCATCAAGCGATTCAAAGTTGGTGCATGATTCCAACCGGGAAGCATCTTATAGAAATAATCCCTTGGAAATCCCAAATATTTTTCGAAAGCCTTCCTAGTAAGCTTATATTCTTTCCCATGGTGATGATAGATCAAACAGTTTTGTCTATCATTTCTCCATGCTACTGTGACCAGCATTTCCATGCAATTTCTCACATTGTTTCTGAGAGTTAAGTTGGAGTAAATAACAAAACTAAGTATTCTGAGATAATACATAATTTTGTAAAAAACACCCAAGTGAATAAGACTGTTCCTATGAATAGTATAGGAACTCTTAAATTCAGCAACTCGGATCATCTCATAATGATTTCCCTCTTCCTCTGAATAGATAGGAAATGGCGCTTCGTACCATTCCTGAATATTCTTGGGCAGAAATACAATGGATCTCGTCGAAAAAACCATTGTATTAGAAAGAAAGCTTGTAAGGAATGAATGTTTTTAAGTTTTTGAAGTTGATTTTGGTTTGGAAAGAAGAACTCAGATTGTAGAAGTGGGTGATCGATGAATAGATGTGCATCAATTTATAGAGTTTAGTGGAATAGCTGTCAAATAACTGCTCAAACTATTGTAGTTATTGCACAGGTCATGATCATGATAACAATTCGCAATCGTGACTAACAGAATTTTGAGAAACGAAAAGTTTTATAGGCAATTCATGAGCGTGATAGACAGTCACGAATGCGAATGGGAAAAATAGAAGAAAATCTTCTATTCGTCAAGAATTAAGAAGAAATATTATGATATATCACATCCAAGATGATTATTTCATAATCTTTTCATATCTAGAATGAAATTTCGAAAGTTTTATGATAAAGAAATACAATAAATAAATAGATCTCTAAAAAGTATTTACCTTCCCTGGATAATTCTATCCTTAGAAAGCACTTGCCTTCCCCGACAACGGCGCCAAAAACTTGTTCACCACTTTCCTACTGGTAAGTTTAATGATTTGTTCACATGATTCAGCTATATATCTTAGTGCCAAAAACTTGTTCATGAAAAAGATAGGTGTTGTTAGTACCTCTTATAAAATAGAAAAATGATGATAACTGCAAGTATACAGTTGCGATGTAGTTTTAAAAGATATCGATCCCACAGGGAAGGGCCAGCTCTAAAGATTGAGAAGGGAGATAAAATAAAAAGAAAATATATAGTTTTAAAATAGATGGTTAGAATGAAGAATGAGTAAATATAGGAAAGTAAGGAAAACATGCAAGTTCTACAAAGATGTTACTATTCACAAAACTAATCTAACAGACTCGGTTCTAAATACTCAGATGTTCAATTATTCACCGCAGAGTAACACATGAAATAACTTTTCTAAATCGAGAGCAAACAAATTAAGACAATTATGAAAACCTGGACAACATCAATACTATGCTTAGTACGGGTCGCTCTCACATAGCCACATTTAGCAAGTTACAATTCCAAAAATGTTAGCTCACTAAATAGCGTTATATCACAGATCTAGTGATTATACACGATATCGTTAACCCCAAAATTACTCTTAAAACTAACTCCAACGCATATAACTTGATTAACATAAAAGACTTAGCACTAAATACGCATTATGACACATAGACAAATCATAAACTTTGAAATAGAAAGTATAAGTAGAAAGAAAAGAAAAGTTGTAAGGTATGCAAGTTAAAGCTAAAGTTGATCAAACCGTATCCACTCTTTAATGGGAGACGTCCATTCCCACAATTCCTATGTCTGCTTCGAATTCGATCTCGGCTCGTACAGAACCTTCGCTAGGATGCTATTCTTTGCGAATATCGAATAAACGAATATTGATGAATGAAAAATTTTATTGATAAGTGATTTGCAAGTACAATTATACAACAATCGCTCCAGAACATAGAGAATCTAGTGATCGAAACAAGGATTCAAATCACATAAACATTTTCTCGCTAATGCCTATGAACGTAGCGAACTCTCTATCTACACACACTCTATATCACTCTATAATTGCACTCTAATATTCTCCTCTCTTTTTTGTCATTTTGGTGCCCAAAATTTGTGAAGTTTGGAGCCCTATTTATAGAGTTCGAAGGGTTGCATCTATCCAAACGAAGGGTTGCGTCTATCCAAACGAAGGATTATGTCCATTGGTGAATGATTGCATCTCTTCATTATGATTGGTTGATAAGCTTTGATTTAATCCACAATGGATAGGCACCTTTTCATGATTGGTTGACTTTTGATAAGTGTCTTTTCGTTGGTAGTTGATGGCTATTGATGGCGGTTGATCATGCTTATCTAGCGGTGGTAGTTAAGAAGATAATACCAGAAAACCGTCCATGTCACGATCGTGATATATATGTCGCGACCGTGAATCTTTGATTGGCAGACTTTTGTTCTGAAGAAGAACAAGTCATGACCGCGAATGATTATCGCAATCATGAATTGCTTTTTTTTCAGAATTCTCGTTGCAACTTCACGATCTTTGACAGCTTCGATCCTAAGCCAAATCTTTGAGTTCCACTCATCTTTTCACACCATTTTCACTCTTTTTTCATAGAATTCCACTTTTGATCATTTTACTCTCAAGATTTACCTAGTATCTGCATTTACATAAAAAACAACTACATACCACGTGAAATCTTATATATGTAGTATAAAAATGACTTAAACTATAGTGTTTAGTGTGTAAAATTAATATGATAATAAGTGTAATTATACACTTATCAAATAACTAGATCCATGTATTGGTGTTATGTCTTATTGTAGTAGCATTATAACTATTCATAGACTTGAGATAATGGTTACCTTGTGTGGGATTTGTTATACTTTGGGTCATACTAATTCATACCTTGGTGATTAGGATAATACGGGTGATAACAAGTATAGTGATGATCACTCATTAGTAAGCCAAGTAGTCAAAATGGTATCCATCACTCTTGATAAAGTGATATAATGGGAGTTGTACCTTAAGGCCTCATGTTGAATTGACACACTCTAAACCTCTTATCAGAGTATAAGATTGATAGAACATGTTTCTAGTCAATTTTGATACATTATGGTGAGTGGTGTTTTTCGTGAACAAGTCTAATTCCTGGATAGCTACAGCTATTACATGAGCTGACGCTTAATCTGAGCTTAATAAATTGGATGGTACTTAACCTGATGGAAGGAGTGTATTGTATTGGTTACTATTATAGAATGGATCAAATCACAAGCACGTGACGTTCTGAGTATCGAGGGATCATACGCCTTCACTAGAAAGCTCATTTGATCTTCTAGAGTCATCAGGTTCCATATCGATCTAGATCACTAAGCCTAAAGGTTCCGAGATGGGAAGCCAAGATTAGGTTAACCTCTAGCGGCTTTATACTTTGGGATCCTATGAGGTCACACACTTTAAATCTTTATCGAACCAAGTAAAGAATTTATAGACTAGGTCTATGCCGAGAATATGAAGAAAGTCGAAATTGTTGGATAAATTATGAATTGGTTGCACCAAATATTAATTAAAAGTTTAAGGAGGGGTTTTGGAAAAATTGCATAAAGGAGAGCAAGAGAAATTTTTTTCGTTGCGAGTGGAGCCCGCCAACACGGGATGTTCCGAGTGGGGCCTGTGTAGCTACCCTACAAATAATTAGGCTCACGAGCCACTTGCATGCTTTGACACAAGGCAAGTGCATACTGGTGAGTAGCAGTCCCGCAAGCACTACTGGACAATGCATGCGTGGGCCTGCTACATAAGCTTAGTGTTGCGGCCCGCATGCCTAGCTTGCGGGACTGCCCACAAGCTAGGCTTACGAGACTAGGCAAGCCCATTAGGGCTTGCCTTGTGGCAGCAGCACAACCCGCATATGCGGTGCGCACTGGTTGACCCGCGCGGTAACCCGCATGTGGGATGGGAATATTCCCATCTCACATTACTATAAATAGTGATCCACCCCCTCTTTTCAACTAATTTCAACTCAGCCTTCCTTTTGAGTTTTGACATCTTTCTTCACTAGTTTTTTGCGAGATCCTCCACGAGTTTCTCCATTGTCACAAGAATTCTTATGAAGGCTCATTCATATTTTGAAGAGAGCCTTCTAAGTTATATTTTTGGGTTGGTCTTTGGGTGTTTTAAAAATAGTATGGGTCGGGGACCCGAAAAAGGATGGATGAAAAAGTGAAAACATTTTAGATTAGTCAAACCCGAATCCACCGTCTCTTAGTATGGAGTCGCCACCTGGGGGACGGCCCACTAAGACACAGAGATTCGGGTCTGGGATAAGTTGCTTATTTCTTATTGGATCACATTATATTACACCTATTGAAAACCGTATTTCTTAATTATGTATATTCGCACTTAGGCCATTTTTTAAGTTATTATGCATGATTCACGTATATTTGAAATCTGTAAATTCATACATAAAGCAATAAATAAATGAGGAAAGTAAATGCGGAAAGTAAAGATCAAAAATTAAAAAACCTCGGGGGATGCAACCGCCCGCCTAATCTATTAATTACATTTCCATAAATAATTAAAATGCGATATCCAAAGAAAGATAAAATCCTAGGCATACATCTAACTTGCATCCACAAAGGTTAGCACGAATTAAAATGCGATACCCGAAGAAAAATAAAATCCTAGGCATACATCTAACCTGCATCAACAAAGGTTAGCACGAGATATAACACATATGTTCGATTTGATTTTGAGAAGGCCCGTGTGGCCTAATTGAAACATCGACGGTTTAAAGTTATTATTTTAAATAAAAAAGACTCATTTTTATTTACATGTATGTTGGTCAATTTTTATTAGTGAAAATGACCGCATGGCAAAGTGTGAGGCTTGTTATCCGAGAATAATTTGTATTCCCTTCATTGAGGTATTCTAACTTAAATTTCCATTAATAAAGAAATTACAAATGTGGAAAGAAAATTACAACATTTACAATAATAATAAATAAAATAATTCCTAGGTTCGCAAATAAAATTAGAAAAAGATGAAGCAGACGATGAGCATCGAATCCACAATTCTAGGAACTCAGAGGCTTACCCTGTCTGTGTGAATCCACTTCGACGTATACGTATGATCCCGGGAGAGTTCCTCGTTCGTTTTGATTTAATTGTAGTTTGAATGGAAAATAAGTGTTTATTTATCCAAAAGATAATCAGACTTGGGTTCTAAATTTATTTTAGACCCGAGAACATTTGAGGATATTTGAAGAAAAGTATATGAAAAAAAAGATTTGAAAATAATTAAAATGTGTAATCCAAACATCTTTTGGATCCGAATATCTTTGAAGAAAATATTTATTCGAAAGATAATCAAACTCGGGTTCTAAATTTGTTTTAGACCTAAGAATATGTGAGGATTTTTATGAAATGTAGGAAGAAGAATGATTTGAAAATAATTGAGATTTGGGATCTAAATTATTCAAGAGAAATTGAAAGAAAATATTTTTGGCATTTTTCTTGTTGTTTTTTCCTCTGAAAATATAATTTTTTCTCTAAAATTTCGATCTCCCTCAATCCAAAAAAAGTCCCGAATTCATAGAATTTCGGATCAGTCGTTCCAGCGAGGGTGCTGGAATTAATGGAAATTCCAGCCAGCACCCTCGCAGCGACGTTTGGGATTTCCTTGGTCCACTTCTTAATTATTATTTTTTAATTTTTTATTATCTTTTTTTAAAATAATAAAAATAATATATATATATATATATATATATATATATTTATATTATATATATAAAAATAAAATGATTTAATTAAATTATTTTTGGATCCTTAAATATTTATTTATGTCCCTTAAAAATATTTTAAGCCTTTAAATTCTCACTTTGAGGCTTTTAAATATTTTCTATGGTCTTAAATATTTATTTAGGGCCCCAAACATTATTTTTAACGATGAGAACTCCCATTTGAAGATCATCGGACGGTCAAAAATTGTGTGTTCCAAGGATAAAAATCCTGAAAAGCCGTCATAATGCTGGTACAAAGTCCCGTGCTCACAGCTACCCCTCGTGTGATAATCGTTGGTTGTATAACCCATATGATCACATGAAATGGAGTGGAGGGATTGAGGATATACCTGACCGGTTTGGTGGGTTCCTTCTTTGCCTCCGATTGGTGATAACATAGGCCTTCCTTTCTAGCATCGTGTCCTCGTAGGATTGTCCGTTTCTTTCTTCAAAATCCCTTGGTGCTTGATGCCCCTTGTGGGCGGGTAGACAATCTCTTTCTGCGGCATCCTAGTTATAGTCGGTGGTCGCTTCCTTCTTTGGCTGCGATTATCGTGTGCCCTTAGAATGATTGGAGATAGGTGCTCAAATCATTTCATAGGCGACCTTGAATTTCCTTGGTAGGATATTGACTTGTTCCCTATGACAAATCAGAGAAAAGTATAATGTTAATACATTTTTATGATGAATGTTTTAATTATTTGATTGAGTTTATGCGAAGTAAAAATTTTTGCCCCTTCAGTCAAAAATTAAAACATGATAAATAAATAAGTTTAATGGAAATTCAGGGATGTCCCGAAAACTGCTCCATTGTTTTAGGAGGCTTTTAGGATGTTGCAATGTTGACTTCAGGCTTGAGTGGGCCTTCGTCCTTCTTATTACTTGCAGGTTCCTCAAGTGGAGGTGGAATTCCTTATTTATTGGGATGGTGTTGTCCTTGTTTAGCATCATCTTTACCTGTAAATGACATGCGAATGTAATGTATGCATCATGTCATGCATGGACAATATTTATCACATGATGCATGTTTATCTATTGTAGGTGTTATGGGCTTCATTTATTGGAGAGCCTTCTCTTGTGTTTGTGCATGGTTTCCCGTAGGATTTGTCTTGTTAGGGATCTCATGGATGACTTCCTCAGAGCAATGACCATGGGTTCATTGAATCAGATTCGAATTCAGAGCTTGAATCTGGTTTGAGGAAAGTCTGGATGAGTCGTTGATCCCGCATTGTATCGGCGATGATCGCTTGGAAACCATTTACCTGAAGAGTTGTCACGTATCGTTCTAAGGAGGAGATGATGAATTTGATATTTCTTTGGTTTTTATTTCTGCATAGACCTCCCTTGAGGGTTTTCAATCTATCGAACCTTGTCTTAATTTGCCTGGACCGCCCTTTCAGGTTTTCAATCCAGCATACTTATTTTTTCATTATTTTTACTTTTTCATTTTTTGGATGTTTACTTGCAATATTCTACCATTGGCATGCAAGCAATCAAAATAAGCATATGCATAAAGATTCAGGAAAAATGACAATTCATTGATGAACTTAACAAGGGTATAAATGTTTCAAATGATTTGACTCCTGCCATTGATTAGCCCTCTCAGATTTTCTAACAAATGTGGTTCTCTCGATGTCCTAAGTTTTGGCTAAGCCACCCTTTTTGGGTTTTCAACTCAGCGGACTACTCTTTTTGTGCTTTGAAAATGAGGCCCTAATTTTTGCTCAATTAATAGAGTGCTAATTGACAGGCTAATTACAAATTTATTTTTTGTTCATACTTCTTTTTATCGATTTATTTCTTTCACCTATGCCTGATAGCAATTGTGTAAGACTGGGTTGATTTGGTAGATTGGTCATCGTCCATGTCCACGACTTCATTTGTTATCTCATTCAATGTTTCTGATCAATTAGTGGGTACCAATGCTGTTTTGCAAGCTTGAGGTGTATTTGATGATTATCAATGTTTCCTTTCTCCAACGAAAGGTGATATATTGAAGATTAGATAGCTTGATTCGTCGATGGTGAACTGTTTTCGTTCAATGATGTTTCCTCCTCAATGTAATGATCGGCCCATATGTGTTGGTGAGCCGTGAGATGGAGTTATTGAAGTGTTCTTACTCTTTCTTTATGTTCTTTGATGTTGGTTGTTTGGTCCTTTAAGGAAGCTTCAATTTGCTTTGGTAATTTTGACTTTTGCTTGATTGCCCCGCCAATGGAGTTGTTGACGTGTTCAACTATCTGACTCCTTCTTTGTTATATTGCGCTAGTTGATTGGTCTCAACTTCCTTTGTTGACATTTTGGCCTTATTCCAACTTCAATCATTTTGATCTTTGTGTGTTTCGTTCCCTTGATTGACTGTTTCATGCTTGGAGATCTTTCCATTTATCATTCGTTCTTGTAGGATGAAGCAATTGGTATCACGCGTTGTCTAAGTATATGTGTTTGTCTCTCACCTTTTCTCAAGAGTCAAATCATTTGAAATTACAGTGACTTTGGGGAATCCATTTATACCCAAATTAATTTCATGACATGATGTGTCACAAGTGCTAAAGACATTATGTATGTGCTTATGAGAATGCATGATGTCATTGATAGAGTATCAAGCAAGTAAAAAAAGTTCAATTTATTCAAAAATAATTCAAAAAGCCTCATGGGCAAAGTAGCTAAAAGCTAATTTATTACATTATCTTCTTTCGATGCTAGTCCCCCCAAAGGTGTCCATGGATTTAAAGTGCTCCATCCTCTCTACCTTCTCAATCACTTCTTGATAGCTGGAGAAGCTATCAGATCTGAATTTGTTCCTGTATGGTGGTAGTGTACCTTCCAACAACTTTGTTATCATCTCTAGTAGGGTCAAACGAGTTTGCAGCCTGACTTGTGTAGCCATCCAACGAGCATAGTAGGATTTGAAGCTCTCACCCTAATCTTGCCTTATAGCCTCCAGATGTTACATTATGGTTTCCATTTGAGAGTAGAAACCGTAATGGCCCATCATAGCCTGAGCAAGGCTATTCCAATCAGTGGCTATGTCTAGCAGAAGGTGGCTATACCATTAATTGACTGGGTGGCCCAAGGTGACAACAAAGAGCTTAGCCATCATCCGTTCACTGACCCTTAATGCCCTCATCACCATCTGATAATGCGTTAAGTGAGTGCGTAGGTCGCTAGATCCTACATACTTTTCAAACTGCGATATTGCAAAGTTTGGGGGCAAGCTGTCTTCATCCTTGATTGTCGATCGTGCTGAGTATGGATCATGAGATGGCAACCATGAGTGGCCAAGAATTGTTGCCATAATTCTGCCATTCTTGGTTATTGGAGGATGGAATTCCCTACACTTGGGTAAAAGCTATATTGCCCCTGGGGAAAGGCTGCGAAAGTGGGTAGTTGGGCTCCCTGGAATTGTGAGGCCATTGACGTACTCCAACTGGGAATAGGCTGTTGGGTCATTCCTTGATAAAAGGCCCTGGTGCAAACGATGGTTGGACAGGTTACCCCTGGAAGAATTGGTTACCAGATTCTTGCTGGGAAGGATTGGCGAAGTTGAATCCCGGTAGACCAATTTGGGCCTGGTTCTGACTTTGTCCTGCCCCAAACTGGTAAAACGAAATAGGAGTAGGGGCCATCATGTGTGAGGTGGGAGGTCCCCCTATTTCAGGCTGGCCAGTTGGATTACCATTGTTAAGGGTGACCTCTGGGCTGGACACTGCAATCTGGGCTCTCTCGGTGTGCTAGCGAATGAGCGATGCTAGCTGTTCGCTATTGGAAAAGGTGTTCAAGGCAGCTGCGATCTCGGCACTCACCGATGACTAATATGACCATTGAGGGTTTTGTTCCGTAAGGACATGGTGATCCTCCCCTGCTTCTTCTTGTGGATTGGCCATAATAGATGTGCGTTGAACTGAATATGAGTCTGAGCCCGAGTCCTTACTTGAGTCAGCTTATGAAAACCCCACCTGACTAGTCACGATCGGAGAAACACGAACCGAGCAATGAGCAGGCCCTTTCCAAGCTAAGTTACACAAGTAGAAGATCAGACTATACATGTAAGATTCATGATATGAGTCATGATGCGGGTAATGCATGGGATTTTTAATGTTATGGCTGCATTCACAAGGGGTTAACATGCCATAATGTGAAATAACAAGTATGTCAATCCATTTGAAACAAACAGGTTAGTCATTAGGTAAAGATGAAAATAGGTGAAAAATGAAAATCCAATATCTAAGGTTGGATTTGAGGTTTATACGATGCCTATGTGATATCGTAACGTGAATGACGTATATGAGGTGACTAAGTTACCCATGTGGTAATAGGTCAATAGTTCTAGATTTTGTACTATGACCAGGTCTCGTGGAATGAAGAAGTCAAAATTATTTCAGGTAAGTAGTGTAGCGTACCCTAATGAAACGAAAGCAACTACCATATGTAGCTATTTAATGAATGAATGGGTTATTTTGCCCAATTAGGGCGGAGTTTCGAATGCCTGTGTGGTCATCACTATTTGAGGGTATGTGATGATACATGAATTAGTGCCTCGTGTGGGTGAATGATTCGGGTATGAAGTATGTGGGATATGATTTGGAAGTCAAGTGGGCATCTCATGAGTAATTTGTGGGATATATTATTGCCCCTAGTGGACTAAGTGTCGGAGGTCAAGTGGACATCATGCAAATTGGGGTGAATGATGCTTCATGTATCTAAGTGGTTTCATATTGTCCTAGGGTAACACGATCTAAAGTGTCAACTGTGCCTAAGTGTATGTGATACTGATTTGGTATCATGATGATAACATGATATGTACATTTAATATCATGAGTGTGTGCACTCAAGTGTTTGCATTAAGATTCGTGGTTAGCATGACATTTGTATAGTGATAAGTAGTAAACACATAGCACATATCATGTAACGTTCAAACTTCCAACCATACAACTCCCGCGCATAGAGTTTTAGGCTAATCTCAATCCTAAGTTTGGTTCATCTTAGTACCATAAGGATACTAAGGAGCACACCTGCATGAAAATATAATGCATGGTCATTTGTTGGGGAACACCCTAGGGAAAATGCCTACGGCTTATTTAAATGAGGTTTATAAATGGGTTGTTGATGTAAAAGGTTCTTATTGCACTAAAAGACACTCTAAGCCTCTCCCCAAATGGGTTCTAACGAGGGAGGTACATGCGATATGGCAAGAAGTGCTCCACCCGCTCAAGTACTATCTTTTCTCAGGAGGCAGATTAGTACAAGAGAAAGGTTCGCGGTAATAGGGTACCTTAAACTTACAGGCTAATCGCCCCTATTGCAATGCGAAATTTATGAATATGTCATAATTAAGAGAAAACGGAATAATGTGATCAATAATTTTTGGCACTTATCCAAAATCTAAAACCTTTCAAAAAACAAGTTTTTAGAAAAATCCCCATCAGAGTCGCCATTGTGAGCGGATGACATAGAGTGGTGGGGCGAGAGCCCGCAAGATGAGAGGCACAGTCCACCAAGGTGTTTTAGAAATAGTACCCGGTTGGGGACCCGAAAAAGGTTGGTTGAGAAAGGAAAAACATTTTAGATCGATCAAACCCGAATCCACCATGTCCTAGTGTGGAGTCGCCACCTGGATTAGCTCTTTCCAGGAATCGAGTCTTGTGAGGCTTAACATCTGGGGGACGGCCCACTAAGACAGAGATTCGGGTCCGGGATAAGTTGCTTATTTCTTATTGGCTCATATTATATTACATCTATAGAAAATCGTATTTCTTAATTATGCATATTTGCACTTAGTCCATTTTTTAAGTTATTATGCATGATTCACGTATATTTGAAATCTGTAAATTCATACATAAAGCAATAAATAAATGCGGAAAGTAAATGCGGAAAAGTAAAAATAAAAAATTTCTAAACCTCTGGGGATGCAACCGCCCGCCTAATTTATTAATTACATTTCCAAAAATAATTAAAATGGATACCCAAAAGGAAAATAAAATCCTAGGCATACATCTAACATGCATCCACAAAGGTTAGCATAAGATATGACACATATGTTCGATTTGATTTTGAGAAGGCCCGAGTGGCCTAATTGAAACATCGACGATTTAAAGTTATTATTTTAAATAAAAAAGGTTCATTTTTATTTACACGTGTTGGTCAATTTTTATTTGTGAAAATGACCGCATAGCAAATTGTGAGGCCTGTTATTCGGGAATAATTTGTATTCCCTTCGTTGGGGTATTCTAGCATAAATTTCTATTAATAAAGAACTTACAAATGTAGAAAGAAAATTACAACATTTACAATAATAATAATAAATAAAATAATTCCTAGGTCCGCAAATAAAATCAGAAAAAGAAGTAGCAAACGATGAGCACCGAATCCGCAGTTCTAGGAACTCAGAGGCTTACCCTTTCGGCGTGAATCCACTTTGGTGTATCCGTATGATCCCCAGGAGCGCTCCTCGTTTGTTTTGATTTAATTGTAGTTTGAATGGAATATAAGTGTTTATTTATCCAAAAGACAATCAGACTCGGGTTCTAATTACTTTTAGACCTGAGAATATCTGAGGATATTTGAAGAAAAGTAGATGAAAAAAAAAGATTTGAAAATAATTAAAATTTGGAATCCAAACATCTTTTGGATCCGAATATCTTTGAAGAAAATATTTATCCGAAAGATAATCCGACTCGGGTTCTAAATTTGTTTTAGACCCGAGAATATCTAAGGATTTTTAAGAAATGTAAGAAGAATGATTTGAAAATAATTAACATTTGGGATCCAAATGTGTTTTGGATCCAAATTATTTAAGTGAAATTGAAAGAAAATATTTTTGATGTTTTTCTCGCTGTTTTTCCTCTGAAAATCTAATTTTGTGTCTAAAATTTCGAGCCCCCTAATTCCAAAAAAATCCCAAATTTATAGAAATTTGGGCCGGTCGCCTTGCTGGAAATTGACCAAGGAAATCCCAATTTTTTTTAAAAAAGTAATAAAAATAATATATATATATATATATATATATATATATATATATATATATATTCGATTAAATTATTTTTGGACCCTTAAATATTTATTTATGTCCCTTAAAAATATTTTAAGCCTTTAAATTTTCACTTTGAAGCTTTTAAATATTTTCTATGGTTCTAAATATTTATTTAGGGCCCCAAACATTATTTTTAACGACGAGAACTCCCATTTGAAGATCATCGGATGGTCGAAAATTGTGTGATCCAAGGATAAAAATCCCGAATAGCCATCATCTTTGAAAGCGCGAGCTGGTATAAAATCTCGTGCTCACAGGAGTGTTGTCAAATTACTCTAAGGGAGGGCCGCACCAAAGGAAAGACACACATCAACTGGTAATGCTCTTAACTTGGATGCTAGGTTTCTTTTTTTTTTTAAGTTTTATAAACTTTGATTATAACAATCACGACATGCTTAGGAGATCCTTTATGGTTAATTTAATTTTTGAAATTCCGCCTTGCAAGTTTTCATGTTCAATTACTGCCTTAATTAACCAGCACTTCCATTAGGTTAAGTACCATCTATTTTATTGAGCTCGGATTAAGTGGTTAGCTCATGAAATAGCTGTAGCTATCTCGGAATTAGACTTGTTTACGAAGAACATCACTCGCCTTTATGTACTAAGATTAACT
Source organism: Euphorbia schlechtendalii (assembly GCA_949673415.1). Classification (NCBI taxonomy): domain Eukaryota; kingdom Viridiplantae; phylum Streptophyta; class Magnoliopsida; order Malpighiales; family Euphorbiaceae; genus Euphorbia; species Euphorbia schlechtendalii. The sequence continues at coordinate 19,678 of CATIWQ010107438.1, forward strand.
AGAAACTCGGTCTATCAATCTTATACTCTGATCAAAGGTTTATGAGTATGTAACTTCAACAAGAGGCCTTAAGGTACAAATCCCATTATATCACTATATCAAGAGCGATAAATCCCATTGACTATTTAGCTAACCAGCCAACGATCATCTCTCTAGTTGTAATCACCCATATCATCCTAATCACCGGGGTATGAATAACTATGACCCAAAGTATAGTAACTTTAGCACAAGGTAACCAGTATCTCATGTCTGAGGATACTCATACTGCTATTACAAAAAGTCGTGACACCAACACATGGATATAGTTATTTTCGAGTGTCTTTCTTGTAGAAGTCTCCAATGTATTACCCGAACACATTCATGTGTTAACTCAAAGTAACACCTTTAGATCTTGAGATCGGGTGCTTGGATTTAATCCAAGGAGTAAGCCTATAGCTAGTCTATCTACTTCATTGATGTCTAGTCTCAATGAAACCATGACCAGGGATATTTAGACTTTTCATAGTAACACGTGTGTGCAATTCTCACTCCACATAGATCCCATTTTGTCCTTGCACTTTCATGCTATGAAATATTAACAAACTTTGTCTTATTATATCAATGAATATATATATATACATAAATACATACATACATAATAAAACATATATAATACCGTTAGGATAATTAATTATAAACAATCATCAATATATAACTAAGGGGCCTTATTGTTGATAAATAATAATCTTAAACTGTTTGTACATTAGTGACTAATAAAGACATATCACCTTAATTAAATCTAGGGCATACATCATGTCTAACAATAGTAATTGTTCAAAACTAAAACAAAGCAACTAGGCAAATGAACAGTTGTTGTAGTAACTCGTGCTCCATTACCAACTCTTAGGTCCATTTCCCTCTTTGCAAGCCTCCAACTATTCTACAACCTCTGTGCAAAAGTACAAATATGAGTACCATAATCAGTATCTAATACCCATGTAAACTCATAAGGAATTGTAGAGAAACTATCTACTATGATCATACCTCTAGAATTTCGATCAACAACTCTCGTCATTATCCGATGAGCTTGTTCTAATAGAAACATTTTCCCTTTTCAACTCTAGCCGCTTCATGATCTTTCTCTTAACTTTTAAACCTTTAAGTTTCTTCAACTTAAGGTCCTCAACATTCACTTTTTCTTTAAGTTTATTTTTCAACTCAATCTCAATTATCTCGAGGAAGTCCATGAGTTGAATTAAGGTACAATTAGGAGAATACTCCTTTAGAATTTCCTTGAAAGAGTCATAAATATCGGGTAATCCATTCAATACCATTTCTCTCAAGGATTTCTCACTATACCAATACTTAGCTCCCTTATTTGTTTACAGTTATTATATATGTATATAACCAACTCCACTACTGAGGTGTCTCCCCGCAGCTTACTATGGAATAGTTTTCTTTCAAGAATTCCCACCAAGTTGAGATGATAAATCATGAATTCTAAATCTTGACCTTTGTACACGTGTTTGTACTTTGAGAGCATGTTGACTAACATGAGCTTTGCAACAAATTCACAGTTTCCCTTATGCCTCTCATAGTCATTCATCTCACATGCAAAAGCATTCTTATCGGTATGTTTGAGAACAGGATCATCTAGAACATAATCCAGATAATAGTTCCAAAGAACTCTTTTGATGATACTAAACCACTCATTGAAGTTGCAAACAACATATTTTATGTTGTCAAGAGGACCAATATCAATACGATTATTTTCGTTAGTGATCATATTCAACCTAGATATAAGATAGAAATTGTTCAAACATTAGTATATGTACATGCATTTAATATAAGGTCTTTAATTAAACACATATTTCCTTTTATTTTAATAACATTCATATAGTCCCTCCTATTGAATTCGAGAAACATGGTCGAACCATTTTTGTTTAGTGAGTAGCATCTATAGCCCATCTAATATGATCCGTGCTATAGCAGGTTAAGCCATAATAGATAACCATGGCTGGAACCGTCCATTTGCATTCCATGCAATTCCTAGTCCATTTGAGTTCTCTTCCTTGAGATGTGCATACCTAATTGTATGACTCCTCAAATATGTCTCTAATCTGGCATTATATCTAATGATAAGGAAAACTAACCCATTTTGGTTAAGGCATTAACCCTATCTAGAGTTATGGCCGTTAAGGGAAAGCATGTTGTACATGTTCTTACATCCATTGACATTGGCTGTAAAATGATTTACTGAATCCAATTCTGTTGGTTCGAGGTAGTTTAAATAACAGAGCAAAGGGGGGGGGGTGAATGCAGTTACTTGATTCTTTTTAAGATTTATGAAAATTCTTTTCTAAGTTCAATTTTTAGTTTCGTACCGAGTAACTTATGTTATGCGCTTGTCTTAAAACTATAAACTACTCCTCTTTGCTGAGTGTAGTTTATCTTCAATATGTGCTAAGCACTCTACTCAGCTTGAATTTGTTTTCAAGTAAAACTTTTAAAAATAGAGAGAAAGATGAATGAGAAAAGACACTAAAAAGCCAATGACAAAGGTTTAGAAATTTAACACCTAAGGTTTACCCTTATTCGGCCCCGAGCCCGCCTCAAGTCCTCTGATTCCTTTCCAAGCTCTAATCAACTAATATTTCATTCCTTAGGTGGAGAAACCTTTACAGCGGGTATACTCTATTACAGAAAGTACATTTCTTTCTATCCACCACTCAACCACAGTTTAGGTATCCTTCCTAAACTGTCACTTAGATTTGATTTAAGAAATTGCGAACTAAGGATTTCAACAAATAAAAAAATTGTTGAATCCTTTTAGAATGTTAAATCATAAATAGTTTTTCTCTATTACAAACTGATTGGCAAATGAGTTTTTACTTAGGATGCTTATTTGGAATTTCTGAATATTGGGAATATTTTGATAGTAGTTCAGATCTTAAGAAATTTGAGGTGATTTACCAAGTTTAAACATCTTCTCCAGTCTTCTATTTATACTTGAAGGTCTTAGAAGTAGCTGTTGAAAACTTTTATCTTGACTTGATCTTCAATTTCTCTTCTCTTCACAACTTTGGAATTTGTCTATTTGAAACAAATCCCCATATGTTTAGAGACAGAGAATTCGAATGCTGAAGTGTGAGATCAATTCGTTAATCTTGATGTGTTAAAAACTCATTTACTTCAAGCAACTTTGTTCTAATTGAGAGGTGTGTGAGATGAAACTTGAAAGCTTGTGATTTTTCTGGTTACTGGGGTTGTAGAGTTGAGAGGAGAAACTGAGAAATGATGCATGTCAAAGGACACCTTTTGCATTAGATGCTAGCGAGGAATCTCCAACATTCCACACTGACACCTTTTCATTATGAGAACCACTTAAATATCTTCTTTAATTTCACTGCCTTTTCTCTTGAAAAGCATCAAAGGAATATTTTGTCTCTCATAGACAACGTTCAAGGCATATGTTTCATTATATTCTCTAAGTGTCAGAAGAACTTAACTTTTAATAAATAAAAGCTACTCAGCTTCACTGAGTCTATATCGTATGAACTATGCAATAGTCAGCCTCACTTAAACTTTTCTTACTCTAAGCCATAACATAATTTAAACTCAATAAACCGAGATATTTTTTCTTTAACAAACTCAAGTATACTTGGTTAATTAAGAGTCTAATTAGTACTCAATTAATTTCACTGTCCTAGATAGTTTATTATTTCCAAAACGTTTTAAGTACTATGAAGTACTATTAACTTGAGTTTAACAATCTCACCCATTTTGGAACAGATACCAAACCAGGTTATAGAAGAAATTAAGTAAATAAATAGTTCATAGATATAGAGAACCTGATACATGATGTAATACTCCCCCATGGTGAGTGAACTCCTAAGTCAATGTGGACTCTCCCATACTAGGTGGATTCTCTTCAGTTAGCATAAGTCCCCCATACTTAGAGGAATTTCTTAAAAAAACTTGGGACTTTATCTTACTTCAGCTTCTCCTTTAGGTTGATCTTAGTTAATTATTGCAATAGTTTATGAGAAGAAATAACAACACATATATATAGCATATATAAAGTTAAGAAGCTCTGAAATTGATAGAAAGAAACTTGTAATTTTTCATTAATTAATAACTTATCTAGTATACAAAAAGTATCATATACTAAGTGATTATAGAAAAACACCATTACAAGTCTAATTCTAATCTAAAATTATCTACGAGTATGAAGCTAATGAGAGGACAATGATCCACTATCTTTAGGATAGTTTGGCTGATGCTATTGACTTTGTTGATGTTGTTGTTGGTGGTGATGTTGTTGCTATTGTTAAGGTTGAGGACGTAGAGGCTTTAGCATAAGTGAAGCTTTATACTATCGTGTTTTCCTCCGAGCATCTTCAACTACTTTCTCTCCCTTTATTATTTGGCCCTTAACAATTTTTTCAAGGTACATATTAAAGGAGACAAGAGCATATGGAAAGCCCTCTTACTTCCTTGTGATAGCTGATGAGATATCTTGCTCCAACAACTCCTTTTCCTTTAACAAAAGGATGTCTTGATCATTAAGCTCTTGCAGAAGCAGATGATGACACTAGGTGAGATGAGAAATTTGGTCGAAACCCTGGCAAACGAATTATTGAAAGAACTGAAGTAGACCTCTGAAATCTGATACAGAGAAGGCAATCTTCAGTGTTGCTTCCATGTCTACAATCTTTAGGCACATGGAGTTGACTATTCTTACTGTGAACTCAATATCCCTTGAATTACAAATCCTAGTGGTTATCACCTGATCCACATTAGTTTGAACTAAGTGAAGACAATCGTTAAGTGCATTGAGTTTCTTCTATACTGAGAGACCATTTTCAAGGTCTAAAGAGTCAGTTGGCTTAGGAAACAACTTGCCCATTGCTTCTAGGAGAGATTTATACACCTTGTAACTGAATCATCAGTGTTCTCGTTGATTACTTTGCAGGCTAAGTCAAGCTTTTCTCCAAGCGCATCAAGGTTCTGCACATGTTTTCCATTTAATTCATAGCATTATCAATTGTCCTTATGACTTTGTCAATTTTCTTGTCATAGTTGACCATAAGCTTGGACATGTTCTCCATCGGCTTGCACATACTATGATCGAGATCCTTATTGACATCCAATTTCTTGGATAACTTATGGATTTTATTGTTCGTGGATGTCTTGATCCTGGCTTACTCTTTGCCAAACTTGTGATACTACGTAGTTTGAGTTGCCAAAGTGGCATTCAAACTACTCAACTATTCCGTAGTAGCATCTATGCTACCCTTCATCTTTCCTACCACTGCATTGACAATGATAGTAGATGTGGGGATTGAAGAGATAATTATGTTAAGCTAAGCTGAGCTCTAGAATCAGGCAATCTAGTTAGAATCTAGGCCAATTTTATCCACTAGGCTTTTAGCGCTTTCCTTTGCAAGATGATTACTGATTATTTACAAACTCCCTTAAATCTTCTTAAATTTTTCCAAATAAACTAATTATGAGGGAATGCTGGAGTGTTCATTGAACTCAAGAACCTTTGCCTTGGATTTTGAGGATAAGTCCGTCAATTTTTGAGAAAGTAGCACAAGTAAAACTGCTCATCCAACTCAACATCTATTTAGAGAGTTGGAATACCAGGAAATCTGGAAGAAGCTAGAAATTACCTATGAGGTGACTGAGAAGGTCAAGGAGTCAAAGGTAAATCTCATGCTGAGTGAGTATGCGATGTTCTCGATGGTGGCCAACGAGGGTATTTAGAGCATGAATACCAGGTTCATTAACATTATTAATGAACTAAAAGGCTTGGGAAGGAGTTCAACGAGGAAGAGCTCATCAAGAAGATTCTCTGCACTCTTATAATAGAGTGGGATTCCAAGCAGAGCGCTATCGAGGAGACTCATGATGTTAAGACTTATAGCTATGATGAGCTGGTAGGCACCTTGCTAACTCATGAGATGTCACTGAGGAAATACTCAGATGACTCTAAGAGGAATCGGGTCAAGGAGGGCAAAGCCATTATCCTTAAAGTAGATTCATCAGATGAGTCCACTAGCTACGACTCTCATAAGCAAATAGCCCTTCTTTCTAGGCGTTTCAAATGCTTTATTAAGAAGGATGGGAAGTTCAACAGTAAGAAGAAGTTTCCCGCTAAAATCAAGTCAACTCAACATAAGCGTGGAGCTGAGGAAGGACCAAAAAAAGAGCACAACGAAGATATCAAGTCCTTCGAGTGTCAAGAGAAAGGCCACATCCAGTCAAGCTATCCAAAGGCGAAGATGGATAGGTTCAAGAAGAGATTCTCCAAGAAGAATGAGGCACTTGCTACCACTTGGAGCAATTCAGAAGAATCTTCATCTTCTGATGAAGAAGCTACTGATTTGTCCAATCTCTTCTTGATGGCGATCTAGAAAAGAGGCGAAGGCTCTGCATCCATCTCTGGTAGAGATCATTTCGCTGTTAACTCTGAAGCAGAGAATGATAAAGGAAAAGCTCCTCAAAACTTAGGTGCACTCTGAAATTCCTTTGTCAATAGACGAATTCACCCAGACTCTCTTTGATGTCATGAAATTGACTAATAAATCAATGAAAAACATCAAAGAGATAGCGTGGAGAAGTGAAGATCTGGAATATACTAATGCTTCCTTATCGCTTGATATCTGCTTTCTTTATGAAAAAGCTGAGTATCAAGAATGCGCTATCAGCAAGCTTACTAAGCAATTAGATGAGTTGACTGTTGAGATATTAGCATTAAAGAAGAAAGAGGTTCCTCCTCCGGCCAATAATCAAACTCAGAGTAACCAAACTCACAATTCTAAGAGGAAGAATTCCTCTAAACAGAAGAAAGCGAGCCAGCCCAAACAAAAAATGGTGTGCAATTTTTTTGGGAAAGCTGGACATGCAACAGTCATGTTTAAGCATAAAAATAGTTATTATGTCGAGTACGATTGGACAAACTTAAGCACTGCTAATAAAGGAGGACCCAGCTCGAAAGCATGGGTACCTAAGAAAACGTAACTATTTTGCAGGTGAGCCTTAGATCCACTGATGACTCTTGACTGTGGTATCTGGATAGTGGATGCTTAAGGCATATAATGGGAGATGAAAGTTAGGTCATCTCATTGGAGCCCAAAAGAAATGGAAGTGTCAGTTTTGGAGATAACTAGAAGGCAAGATTGTAGGCTATGGCACTGTTGGTGTCTCTCCTTCAATTAAAGAGGTTTCTCTAGTCAAGGGTCAGAAGTTCAATCTACTCAGTGTGGCTCAGCTCTGTGACAAAGGTAGGAAGGTTATATTCGAATCAGTCGGATGCTCAGTAATTGACTGTAAGACTGACTCAACTATACTCTTTACTTCTAGGATCAATAATGTTTATATGATTGATTTATCCCCTGGCTCCACTAATGTGTGTCTTGTATCTAAGGAGGATAAATCGTGGTTTTGGCACAGAAGGTTGGGTAATATAAATATGAACATTCTGTCCAAACTGGCCAAAAAGCAATTAGTTATGGGGTTACCCAGCATCAGCTTTGGAAAAGATAAACTGTGCTCTGCTTGTCAGCTTGGTAAGCAAATTAAGAAATCATTTAGATCAATAAATCACATAGTAACTAAGAGACTGTTGGAGTTATTGCACCTGGATCTTTTTGGCCCAGTTCAACCAATGAACTTGGGTGGTAAAATGTTCACTCTAGTGGTAGTAGATGAATGCACAAGGTTCACATGAGTAATCTTGCTGAGTAGCAAAGACGAGACTTATGACTTTTTATCAAGCTTAGTAACCGAATAATGAATGAAATAGGAGATAAAATCTATAGAATACGAAGTGATCATGGACGTGAATTCAAGAATTTTCATTTTGAAGAATTCTATTAAGTGCATGGCATTGACCACAACTTCTCTTCTTCTTATACTCCTCATCAAAATGGGGTTGTAGAAAGGAAGAATAGGACTATAGTTGAAATTGCTCGATCCATGCTGAGTGATAACAATCCACCAAAATACTTTTGGGTAGAAGCTGTTAACACAACCTGTTATATCTTGAATCGGGTTTTAATTCGCTCAATTCTTGAGAAAACACCCTATGAGCTTTGGCGAGGGCGCAAGCCTAAGATTGGTCATCTCAGATCTTTTGGTTCTAAGTGCTATATTCTTAACACCAAAGAGAAACTAGAAAAGTTTGATCCTATGTCTAATGAAGGTATCTTTTTGGGATACTCAACTAACAGTAGGGCATATAGAATATATGTTAAGCAAACTGGCATATTAGAGGAGTCTATGCATGTAAATTTTGATAAAACTAACATTGCAGAAAGATGTCTATCTGATGAAGGTGAAGGAGTTCTTTAGTGTTCAAATCAACTCAGTATGCCACAAGCTGTACTACCCAACTCAACACAGGATCTCCCAACTGAGGAAGCTAAAGATGATGATGAAGATCTTTCAATCAACTTCAACGATGGCGAAGATCAACCTCCACCTCAGCATCCAGTTGTCGATCCTCCAGCAGTTAATCCAAGTCATCCAAGAGAGATTAGAGTTCATCGCAACCATCAGCTTGATAGCATAGTTGATGATGTATACAATCTGGTGATGAAGCGAGGTCAGCTCAGTCGAATGATAAGTCATTCAACCTTCATATCATTGATTGAACCTAAGAAGTTTGAAGATGCAGAAGGAGATGATTATTGGATGATTGCAATGCAAGAGGAATTGAATCAGTTCAAGCCCAATGATGTGTGGGATCTAGTTCCTAAGCCTAAAGGGAAATCAATTATCAGTACTAAATGGATTTTCAAGAACAACATTGATGAAGATGGCATTGTTGTCAGGAACAAGGCTAGGCTTGTTGCTCAAGGCTACAATCAGCAAGAAGGCATCGATTATGAGGACACTTATGCTCCAGTAGCCTAGCTTGAAGCCATTCGAATCCTTTGTGCTTTCGCATCCCATATGAACTTCAAATTGTTTCAAATGGATGTTAAAAGCACTTTCTTGAATGGATTCATTCAAGAAGAAGTATATGTTTGCCAGCCTCCAGGCTTTGAAGATGCGAAGAATCCTGAGCATGTTTTCAAACTGAAGAAAGCTCTTCATGGATTGAAGCAGGCTCTAAGAGCTTGGTATGAGAGGCTAACTAATTTCTTAATCAGCAAAGGCTATGAAAGAGGAAAAGCAAATACAACTCTACTTATCAAGCAAAGGAAAGAAGATGTGTTGCTAGTCCAGATATATGTTGGTGATATTATATTTGGAGCAACTAATGAGAAGCTATGCAAGGAGTTTAGCAAGCAGATGAAGAGCGAGTTTGAAATGTCTATGATGGGAGAGCTCAATTTCTTTCTTGGTCTTCAAATCAAGCAAACTGAGGATGGAATCTTCATTAGCCAATCCAAGTATGCAAAAAAAGTCCTAAAGAAATTTGACATGGAACATTCGAAGCCAATGTCCACTCCTATGGCCACAGATACTATCTTGAGTAAGGATGAAGCTGGAAAATTAGTAGATAATAATTTCTACAGAGGAATTATCAGTTCTCTTCTTTATCTCACTGCTAGTAGGCTAGACATACAGTATGTTGTGTGTTATTATGCTCGTTATCAAGCTAATCCTAGAGAATCTCATCTAGCAGTTGTGAAGAGGATCCTTGGGTACTTGCAAAGCTGAATTGAAGCAGGTCTATGGTAGCCCAGCAGCTCAGATTTCAATCCTAGGGGATTCACAGATGCTAATTATGGAAGAGACAAACTCGACAAGAAGAGCACAACAAGTGGATATCATTTCCTTGGAGAGTGTCTTGTCTCTTGCTATAGTAAGAAGCAAAATTTCATCTCGCTGAGTACAGCTGAAGTTGAGTACATGGTAGGAGGTAGTTATATAGCACAACTGCTTTGGATAAAGCAGTAAGTGGAAGACTATGGAATCAAGTCAAATTGTGTCGAGGTTTTGTGCGATAACAAGAGTGCAATTGATTTATCTAAGAATCTAATTCAACATGGAAGAATGAAGCATGTCAACGTTAGGCATCAGTTCATTAGAGATCATTTGCTACAAGGAGATATCAAGCTAGAATATGTTCCATCAAAGGAACAACATGCTGATATCTTCACCAAACCCTTGTAAAAGGAACAATTAAGTGTACTAAGGCAATTGATTGGTATGGGAACTCCATGATGATGAAGAAGAGTGAAATTCTCAGAAATTTGGATAAGTGTTGGAGATCAAGCATGAGAAGACACGTGGATAACACCGTTAAGTATTTCAAGTAACGGCGTGAGTTACTATTCGTGGTTAAAATTCAAATCTCTACATTTTCAAAAAGACATGCGATTGAATGTGAACCATTTTTTGGCAAAACTCACTATTTTACTAAGGTGGTTCATTAAGTGTTAATCTAAGCGTTAATCTCTCATCCTAAGCTAAGATTATGACATGTACCCTTGAGAAGTTGAGTTTGTCTATAAAGATGAATAGTTGGAGAGAGAGAGAGGTTCACTTGCTTTATGTGATTTCATACTCTCAAAGCATTCGAACACTAATCCTTTCTATTTCAAATTCTCTCAACTCTCTTACCCACATTCAAAAATGGCAAAAACTAAGACTAACTACAGACTTAAGATTACCACCCAATGAGGATCATGGTGAATAATCAAGGAAAAACTAAGAAGCTGACATTAGAAGCGGGAACTCATCTGGCCAAAATTGAATGGGAAGATAACCTAGACTTTGGTCCAGTTTATGAGGAGAACTATGAGGTTCTGCTGCTGAATAAGACCATTCACAGAGTTATTAAGCAACAGCACCTGAGTTCTTTTCTAAAGATGGAAGGCCCAACAATCCCTGGCCTCATTAGAGCCTTCTACACTCATCTCTATGAAATAGAGAGTTTTAATGATGTGCTGTTGATGGAATGTCGGGGTAAGAAGATGCTCATATGCTCTAGGATGATTGGGAGTATCTTGAATATGCCTAATTCAAACACCCAGCGTAGAAGGTCTAGCGATGAAGAAATTGTCATTATCCCAAAAGACTAGGAACTCCCCGCTAACTACGTTTCTAGGGAGATTGCCATAAGCAGAATGTCATGGGAAGCAAGGATTTGCCATGAGCTGGTGGTGAAGCTACTGCTATCGAAGACTGGCTCATTGACTAGCTGCACTTATTTTGAACATTGTGTGGTCTACCATATGGTAGAGGGTAAGAAACTTAAATGGCCTAGGATGATTCTTCATCACCTGACCAAAGTGACTACTGTCTATCACTATGGTTACCTCATAACCGAAATAATGAGGGTAGTGAAAGTAGATCTGAGTGAGTTTCTGGGGGAGTCCTGTAAATTAGTTTTGTTTGTAAATAGAAGACTGAAGATGTCTCAGTTCAGCAAACTGACTTACAATCAAGTTCATGCTAGGTACACCAAGGCATAACACAAGCGAAAGCCAAAGTGCGTACCGGCAATATTGCCTGTGGACATCAGTAAGGAGAAAGAAGATCCTTTTGTTGCTGACTTTGAGGATGGAACTGACTCTGACAATACTCCAATTTTAAACATCCTTGAGAAGATCCCTGCCAACTCCTCCGCAGTTCAGAACGCTGCTTCCTTTAAGGCCAAGGGGAAGAGTCCAGCCAAATCCAATGAAGCTCATGTTCAGCAACAGCGAAGAAAGATGTAGCCAAAACCCGCATTCAAAGAGAAGTGCAGGTAAAACTGCAAGCTGAGGAAAAAGAAGATGAAGTTGAGGCTAATGAGTCCTTATGCTAAAGTAAGCGCAAAATGGTATTCTCAGATAATACTGAGGAGCAAGGCGAGGCCAAGAAATACAAGGCAGAGGACCGGGATGTGTCCAATGCATTTGAGAACATTCAAGGAATTTTTGCCAAGTTAAAGGGCACTCAACGAAAGCATTCTACCACCACAAGGCCACTGCAGAAAAATGTGCAAGTGGTGAGCAGTGAGGAGGATGCTGGAGAAACCTTCATCCAAATTTCTGAGGAGTCTGATCCTTAGGAACCCAGCATCCCCACACCCAAATTCACTCATGTTGAGGAATCTTCTCCTCAGCATGAGAAACCTTAGGCTGATCCATCCTTGGATCAAACAGCCATCCCATAGGTTTCTGAAAATCCTATCCCTTCTCCTTCTTCTGTAAATCCTAACCCCTCTCTTGTAAACTCCTCAAATCCCTCAGGTTCTACTCTTGTAGATCCTGAAACACAAAAAACCACCTCTCCTTCTTCTTTACATCTGTACATTCTCCAATTCATATTTCTTCACCTACTAACAATTAAAATTCTTTTCCTTCTCTAGTACATATTTCTCCTACCCCATCTCCTATACATTCTCAACCAATTTCTTCTCAAGCCATTGTACCTTTTATTCCACTCAAGCCAATCCCTTTTTTTGTAATTATTCCTAAACCTACCATTTCTTCAAACCCATCCACAACCCCCTTAACCCCTTTGGTTAGGGAAGTTCCCAACATTGAGAATTATGCTCAGTAGGGAAAAGTAAGTGATCAGACTATTGAGGTAAATTTTACAACCCAGTGAAGCACCTGAATCCAGCAGAAAGCTAGAAATGGTTTATACATCTTTCTTGGCTCATATCCTTGAGTTTGCTAGAAACCAATTTCTAGCACTCAAGACTGATGCTGAGTTAGATGGAGCAGTAAGAAAATTTCTATTAGCTCAAGAATTGACGGACTTATCATCCAAGCCTAAGGTAAATATGCCTGAGTTCGAACAACACACAAGTGTGCCTAGTGACTCTCTATACTTTGACGAGTTTGAGAGGATCCAAGGTAGCTTGTTACCTATTCGGAATCACTCTGAAAAAGAGAGAGCCAAAAGCTTGGTAGATAAGATGGTCCTAATCTTGAATGGGTTATTAGACTCTGCAGCCCAACTTAGGGTAGCTACTACATTTATCCCCATGTATACTATGTTAATGAATAGTATCATAGGGAAGATAAAGGGTAGTGTAGATGTTGCTACTGAGCAGCTGAGTCTCTTGAGTACCAACATGGCTAATCTAGTGACACATATCTATGAACTCGGAAGGGAGCATGCCAAAATAAAGATGCTCAACGATCGGAAGATTGAAGACCTCACCAAAGAGGTCTCAACTAAGAAGGACATAGGCCACAGCATTGCAAAGCTTGTTGAGATAGAGTCAAAATTCCTTCTTGTCCATGATAACAAGCAAGATGAAGTTCTAAAGCTTTTGAAGAGCATATCCATGAAGTTGGACAAGGCTCTATCATTGATCTTGATCCTCTTAGCACCAAAATGGACACCATTCAAAGGGAGATCACTGATCACATCTCAGACTAAGTGTCTTCTTCACAGAAGTTCCTTGTATCTATGATGGGAAAGATTTTTCCAAACATGCCTATGCCTAGTGCACCTACAAGCGAGCCCCTTTACCCAGAGACCAAAATGACTATCCACTCCAAGCTCAATGCTATAAAATCCAAAGTGGAGGATCTACAAAAGAAGATTGATCCGCTACTGAAGATGGGAGAGCTAGATGGCAGAGACATTGATTATACTTCCAAAACCATCTCCTCTATTTGCCCAAAGATTCTTGACATTGAATCTCAGCTGAAGATTGCACTGACAATAATGGACTTCCGAGGTCTTTTGCAATGTTTTCAATAGTTTGCAAGTCAAGGCTTTGATCAAATTGCTCATCTCTCAAGGTGCCATCATCTTCTTCTCAGTGAGTTGAATGACCAAGATTTCCTCTCTAACAAAGACAAGGAGCAATTGGAGCAAGAGATTTCCTCTGCAATCATCAACTAGCAAGAAAGTTTCCAAGCTGCAATTGACGCCTTTAATGTCTGCCTAGATTAAATTGTTCAAAGTCAAATAGCAAAGGGGGAGAAGGTAAGTGAAGACGCTTTCAAAATGGTGAATCTTAACAAGGGATCTCTACCCAGGAATGAGCATCAACTTCATCTTTCAAACAGCTAGCAACAGAAGACTAATACAGACAAGCATTATAGAAAGCATGGTTCTTCTTCTTCTTCATCTCACAAGCATTAGCTTAGGTTAATTTCTTTATAGTTGTGTAGAAAACTTGTAATAGGACTTAATGTAATCTTAGCTCAAGACATCTATTATGTATTGAATAAGTTCCTTTTAATAATCAATAAAATACAAGTTTTTCGCCTCAAGTTAAGATCTTCTTAACTTTTCTAGTTGAGTATATTTTTTGTTGTGTATCTAATGGTTCAGTACAGGAAAATATACAAGAGACCAAAACATTGAAGATAAGATAAAGTAAGACAAGTCCCAAATTAAAGAAGAAATCCTCTAAGTATGGGGGAGTTGAGCCACTTGAAGAAAGACTCACTCAGTATGGGGGAGTTCAAGATGACTATGGGAAGTCACTCAGCACAAGGGAGTTCCTACATCGCTTTCAAGTATTTTAATATCTCTCAACTATTTATTCAATTAACTTCTTCTACTACCTAGTTTGCTATCTATCCAAAATGGGGGAGATTGTACAACCCAAGTTAATGGTACCTCACAGTACTTAAAAGTTTTGGAAGTAGCAAACTGTCTAAGATAGTGAAATTAATTGAGTACTAAGTAGACTCTTAATTAATTAAGCTGACTTGAGTATGTTTAAGGGTAAACAGATTCAGTTATGCTGAGTAATTAATTAAGTTATGACTTAGTGTAGGAAAAGCTGAGTTTGTGCTGAGTACTATGTAGTTTGGATTTATCTCACTCAGCACACTCTGAGTTCTTCTTTATTTTCTTAAAGGCTAGTAATACAGCTACACGTAGAGACTTTATGACACATATGCAACTAATGTTGTTTGTGAAGGAATAGAATATTCTTTAGTTATTTTTCAGTTTAAAAAGACACTAAAAACAAGAAAGATTCCTGTGGTCCTCACAACGTTAAACATATCAGTATAGAGCGTTGGAGATTCCTCACTACAGTCCAAGTAAGTGGAATGGTTCTATTATGCACTACATCTCAAGTGTCTCGCGCTTCTCGCAATGTCATTCAATGGAAAGACTCCATGTTGCAGTCTAGCACGTATCTCTCAATATCCAGATTGCTTGAAGACAAATGAGAACTTGTCTACAGAATTATATCACGCCTCAATGTTCATATTCCTATCTCTAAACATTCTGGAATCTATCTCCAATAGGAAGATTCGGAAGACTCAAAGAGATGAGAAATTGAAGATCAGTGATATTCTCAAAGTTTACAATGGCTACTTCTCAGAGCTTCAACATATAAACAGAAGACTGGAGTAGATGTTCAAACTTGGTGAATCACCTTCAATTTCTTTAGAGCAAAAACTCTGCGCAATTTTCTCTGCTTCAAAAGAAATTCCTCAGCAAGCAATCAGCAAACATTCAATTCAAAATCTGTTGGTAATATAGAGCATCACTCATAGATTTAACATTGTAAGGATTCAACATTTTATAAGTTGAATTCAATTCAATAAATTTTATTCAAATCTTGAGTGTCAGTTTGGGAAGGGTACCCAAACTGAGTATAGTGGTAGTTAGAAAGAAAGGTACTTTCTGTAATAGAGCCTACCCGCTGTAAAGGCTTCTTCGCCTATTGAAGGAACAAATCACTAGTGGATTAAAGCTCGAAAAAGGTATCCGGGGATTGAAGGTAGACTAGGGGCTGAACCAGGATAATATCTCAAGTGTAATCGTTCTAACTCTAAGTGATTTGCTTCGTCACCGATCTGCTCATTCATCTCTCTCATTTTCACTTATTTGCTTGTTATCCAATATGTACTAAGTAAGTGTTACTCAACTAAGGATTGAAGATATACTGTGCCACAAGAGATGAGCAGTTTATAAATTTTTATATCGCACTCAGCACGCATATAAAAACCAAACTTGGTGAACTAATTAGAAAAAGTTTAAAAAAGTAACAAAGATAACTCATTCACCCCCCTACATTGTTATTATTAGCTTGTTTATGGACCAACATTCTAGGCCTGGGTTAAGGTTGGGCAGGTGTATTTCCTGCCCTTGCTTTTGTTGGGTTTTATGTTCGCAAGGTTTTGACTCTACTAACTCTGAGGGCTTATATTTAAAAAAGAAGTCAAAAACCTTGTCCCCCACTTTTCTACTGATAAGATAAAAGTTCTAAATATGAACATGTGTTGTTAGTATCGCTTATCAAATAGAAAAATGATGACCACTGCAAGTATACAGTTATGATGTATTTTTAAAAGATATCGATCCCACAGGGAAGGAATCAGTTCTAAAGACCAACAAGAGTAACAGAACAAAGAAAATAAAATAGATAATTTTATTATTGTTGGGTTTGTTGGGCTATGATGGTAAATAAATAGGTAAATGTATAAATAGATTAGAGTAGAAGAAATCGGTAAAGACTATCCCTATGAACAAGTATAGCAAAGAAAACATTCAAAATCATCAAAGATATTATGTACACTAGACTACTTTAACAGATTTGGTTCTAGACATTCAGATATTCAATTATTCACTATAGAGAAACACATGAAATGACTTTTCTAAATCTAGTGCAAATGACTTAAGAAGATTATATAAACCTGGATAGCAATAGTACTATGCTTAGTACGGGTTGCTCTCATATAGCCATATTTAGCAAGTTACCATTCCAAAAATGTTGGCTCACTAAATAGCATTATAATCACAAATCTAGTGAATATACACAATCTTGTTAACCCCAAAATCACTCTTAAAGTTAACTCAAAAGCATATAACTTGATTAATATAAAAGACTCAACACGGAATACACAATATGACACATATGCATATCATAAACTTTGAAATAGAAAGTATAAGTAGAAAACAAAAAAAATTTGTAAGGTATGTAAGTGAAAGCTAAAGTTGATCAAACCGTATCCACTCTTTAATGGGAGTCGTCAATTCTCGCAATTCCTACGTCTACTTTGAATTTGGTCTCGGCTCATACAGAACCTCCGCTATTCTTTGTGAATATTGAATAAATGAATATTGAAGAATGAAAACTTTTATTGATAAGTGATTTGCAATTTTACTTATACAACAATCACTCGAATATGTAGAGAAATCTAGTGATAGAAATAAGGTTTGAATCACTTATACATTTTCTCGCTAACTTAGAACGAAGCGAAATCTACATGATTTTCTCTATAGAACTATGTATGCATGTATACTAAATTACACACCATATGCCATATGCCATACACCACACACACCATGAAATTATGGAGTTTGGAGCCCTATGTATAGAGTACGAAGGGTTGCATCCTTTCAGAAGAAGGGTCATGTCCATTGGCGAAGAGTTGCACCGCTTCATTGTGATTGGTTGAATTGGTTTGATCTCATCTAAAATGGAAAGGCACCTTTTCATGATTAGTTGACTTCTAAAAGGTGCCTTTTCATCTAACAGTTGATGGCAATTGATGGTGGTTGATCGTTCTTATCCGGTAGTTGAAAGAAGAGAAAAGTTGACCAAAAAACCATCAAGGTTAAGATCGCGAATGTATGTCATGATCTTGAATATTAGGTTGGTAACTTTCTGTTGTGAAGACTAACAAGTCACGACCGTGTTATATGTGTCACGATCATGACATGCCTTTTTCACATGATTCCTCTTTGCGATTTCTAGTGATCTTTGACATCTTCGATCCTTTGCCAATTCCTTAAGTTTCACGCATCTTTTTGCACCTTTTTCACTCTTTTTACATAGAATCCCGACTTTAATCATTTTGCTTCCAAGATTTACCTAATACTTGCATTTGCATAAAAAACAACTACATACCACTTGTAATCTTTTATATGAAGTATAAAATGACTTAAACCATAGTGTTTAATGATTGAAAATATCATGATTATAAGTGTAAATATACACTTATCACTTTGTCTAACCCTTTGAGCCATAGCTTCGGCTTATGGAGATGAGGGAGTAGAAGAGGTCGAGATTTGCTCCAATTATACAGATAAAGGAACATCATCTATTGTTCCCTCACTATATTCTTCAAATTCCACCACATATGCATCCTCATGCTCCTTGGACACATCTATAGGGAACACAGTTGGTTTCCTCAAACTAAACCAACTTCTTTTTGTTAGACATGGTCAAGTCCACCACCATAAAGTGTAGGTTAATCTAGGAATGTAATGAATATGCGAGCTAGCATGATGGAATTTCAAAACTTAAATTTAACCTAAAAGGAACTCCTAAGTATGGCATGGTTGATCTAATATTAATTTAAACATTCTATAGATGTATTAGGCCTATAAACACTTATGAAAAAGACCTAGCATCTATGTATAAAGCATTACCAATTGATGCATGCCTTCACTTGCTTCAGCAAAGCAATCCCTTAGATGAATTAGATAGAACTCCTTTAGCACTATCTTTCAAAATAGGATAGCCTCCATGAGTAGTCCACACGAACCCCACCGACCAAAACTAATTTAAGAGGGAGAACTTGTTAATTAATAAGTGACTACTAGACCAATCATAGACCAACCCGAAAATAATTGTGAATGTTATTTTCCAAATTAGGAATAAGCCTTTAAAAGAATCTTCCAAATAAAAGAGAAACTCGGGAAGTATCTCAAAACAATTTGTAAGAAAAGAGTCGAGTTAAAAAGAGAAGGCTAAACTAAAGTATGTTTGAAAGGAGGAGAGGCTCCTTTTATAGGGGAAGGGGAGCAATTTTGCTCTCCATTTAGTAACATGGATGGGGATTACCAAAGTGTGTGACCTCATTAAATCCTGAAGTATAGAGCATTTAAAGGTTGACCTAAACATGGCATCCCATCCAAGAACCTTTAGGTTCATTAGACCGATATGGAACTTGATGAATTTAAATGATCAAATGGGCTTTCTAGCAAAGGCGTATGATCCCTCGATACTCATAACTTCATGTGCTTGTGACTTGATTTGGTTATACATTAATAACCAATACAATACACTCCTTCCATCATGTTAAGTACCATCCAGTTTATTAAGCTCAGATAAAGTGTTTAGTCATATAATTGTCATAGATATCGAAAGTTAGACATATTAAAGACAAACACCACTCACCTTTATGTATAGAGATTAACTAGAAACCTGTTCTATCAATCTCATACTATAATAAAAGGTTTATGAGTGTGTTACTTTAACAAGAAGCCTTAAGGTACAACTCCCATTATATTACTATATCATGAGTGATGGATCCCATCTTAACTACTCAGCTTACCAATGAATGGTTATCACTATACCCGTAATCATCCGTATCATCCTAATAACAAGGTATGCATATGTATGAAAGTATAGAAGCTTTAGCACAAGGTAAACAATATCTCAGGTTTAATGATACTCATATTGCAAATGCAATACTAAATGACACCAACACAAATATATAGTTATTTTCAAGTATCTCTCTTGTATTAATCTCTAATGTATTACCCAAATACATTCTTATGTTAACTAAAGGTACCATTTTCAACTCATGAGATTGGCTACTTGGATCCAATCAAAGGAGTAATAATACACATGCTAGTTTATTTGCTTCATTGATGTCTAATCTCAATGAAACTATGACTAGGGATATTTAGACTTTTCAATAATTACACATGTGTGCAGTTCTCACTCCACATAGCTCCCACTATATCCTTGCACTTTTCACGCTATGAAATAGTTATAGACTTTGTTTTATTATATCAACCAATTTTTATACATAATAGTATATATAATACCAGAGAGATACATAAATAGAGAAGATCATTGATATATAGCAAAGGCGTCTTATTATTGATAAATAATAATCCAAAGACTAATTGTACATTAGTAACTAATAAAGATACAGTGTCCTAATTGCCTCTAGGGTATACATCATTCCTAACAAACTCCCACTTACACTATAGCTAATTTCCTATGTGCTTAATCCCATACTCGTTAACATGTTGGTTCTTAACTTGAGTTAATGGCTTTGTAAGCCCATTCGCTAGATTCAGATCGATAGGGATGTATTATAATCTTATATCCTTTTTAGCAAATATCTCCTGAATGAGATTGTACTTTCTAAATACGTGTTTGTTTCTCTGACAAGATTGTGGTTCATTTTCTTAAGCAATAGCCCCATTTATATCGCAATAAAAAATATTAGATTTACAATGTTGGATAACACACTGAGATCACTAATAAATCCCTTTAGCTAGATAACTTGCTTATCTTCTCCAAAAGAAGCTATATATTAAGATTCAGTGGTTGAATCAATAGTCGTATCATATTTGAAACATTTCTAAACAACTGTCCCTCCATTTAACATAAACACATATCCTGACTAGGACTTGTAATCATCCCTATGAGATTATAAACTTGCATAAGTGAATCCCTTTGTAGAGAGATCACTTTCTCCAAAAACTAAAAATATATCCTTAGTTCTTTGTAAGTACTTGAGGATAGTTTTAATTACCATCTAATGCTTCTCACCTAGATCAAATTGAAATCTGCTCATGATGCTCAAGGCATTTGAGATGTCTAGCTGAGTGCATATGATAGTATACATGATGGATCCTATTGGCAAAGCATTGGGAATTACATTCATGTGCAGTCTCTCCTCTTGTGTTCTCAAACACTCCGATTTAGAAAAGTTAATCCCATGAGACATGGCCCATTTTTTCATTGCTCAAGGTTAAATGTAGCCAAAACCTTGTCTATGTATGTATTTTGAGAATGACCTAGGAGACTCCTCAATCTATCATGATAGATCTTTATACCAAGTATAAAAGCTGCTTCTTCAAGGTCTTTCATGGAGAACTTCTTTAACAACCATGACTTAATTATTTGAAAAAGGAACATCATTTCCTATTAATAATATGTCATTAACATATAATACAAGAAAAATGATGGCACTCCCACTAACCTTTTTATATACACTAGGTCAATAGAAATTAGCACAATTGTGAGCGGACGACGTTTCGAAGTTCCCGCATGGACATCGCAAGGCGCCGGCCCCATGAGATGGGGCATGGGGTTTTCGAAAACAATGATTTTAGGACTTTTAGAAAAGCGCATTGGAAAAGAGTGTTTGGCTTTGAAAAGTGTGATTTTCAAGCTTAATAAACTCGAGATCAGAACCTCTAGCCTATGGTACTCAGAGTCGCCACCCGGATCAGCTCTTCCGGGAGATTTCGGTACAGCCTAGATCCGTTAAGCCTAAGCGATACCATAGTTCAGAGATTCGGGTCCAGGATGAGTTATCTATTTCGTCGTCATTTGAGTTAAATTACACTATGAGTGAGAAACCACGTTTATAATATTCGAACTAAACTAGATGTTTTCAGTTTATATTTATCATGCATGCATAAAACGGTAAGTAAGTTGCGGAAAGTAAACACGTAGAAAATTAAATGGGCCTATTCTATGGGGTATTATTTACATCATTGGGCTTGGGGTTTTACAAATCGCCTAAATACATCAAAATCTAAGGGGTACAATCTCCTAGAATACATCTATATCTAATAAATATTATAATGATTTTAACATTAAAAGCGATACCCAAAGGAAAATAAATCCTAACATACATCTATCCAAGACTACCTGCATCCACAAAGGTTAGCACAAGTACGGCACACCACACATAATTGCAAGTATGTTCGCTTTGATTTCTATGAGACCCGTATGGTCTAATTTAAAACATCGGAGAGTTTGAAATTTCCTTTTCATAAAAATAGTTCATTTTATACACACAAGCTTATTTAACCAATTTTAGTGATAATACCACATGCAAATATTTGTTGGGTCGGTTATCCGGGAACTTCGGTTCCCTTCGTTAGGGTTTCCTAACACACTTCATAATAATATTGACAGAAAATAGATCTAGGTCAAAAAAACATAAATCGTGAAATTATTAAGATGTTCTGAAAAAAGTAATATTAAAGCCGATAAAATAACGTTCTGGCGAATGAAACTCGGGTTTGTAAAATTTTCACATGTACGCTTCATGTTACTGAAAACTCAGATCTCAAATCTGAACGGTCACCACTGACCCTCTCGAACATGAATCAAAACCTGGAAATTTTACAAATATTCTGCCCTGTATTCTGCCTGGAAAATGAAATCGTTGGGCGATATCTTGATATCTTTCAACAATATCGCGATATCGTTCAATGATGTTGGGCATGCAGAATACATGCAATTTTTGTTATTTTTGCTGATCTTTACATTTTTACATATTTAACACATCAAACACATATATATGATAAAAACACATGAATCACGATTCTAGGAACTCAGAAGCTTACCCCGTAGCCGTGAATCCACTTTGTTTGGTCCATGAAAATACCCGGAAAGTCCTTGCTTCTTTGGTTCGGTTTTGCTATTTTTGATGAAAATGGAGATGACAAGTCCACTCTTTGAGGGATGTTAGTGCTTCATGGATATGGTACGTGAAATGAGGAAGAAAAGAGTTAGAGATCCTTCCTCCTTTAGGTTTAGATCTTAGAAATGCTCTAAAACCTCAAACTTTGAACTTTGGTTTGTGTTTTTCTTTTGGGATTTTCTTTGGTTGTTTTTACTGGTTCTTTATGCAGAGAACTTCAGTTTTCTCTATGGAAAAACCCCTCTCCCTTGATTGAAACTCAGCTCCCTTTCTATATGGAGCTCCCTTCAATCCAAACCTCCAACTTGTCAAAGTGGTTCACCCACTTATTTTGTCTCTTTTCCATTATTTCTTCTGCCCCCTAGTGATCAACATGGGTTGGCAGCATGTTAACAGGGTGTTTTAGAGGAAAAAGTCTGAATTATGGGTGAGGGATGGGTATTTTTGTTTGAATAATGCAAGCTATGTCTTTTTTCTATTTGGAAAGTAGATATCGTTAACGACTTCGATGATGTCGTTCAACGATATCAACGATATCAATGATATCGTTCAACGATATCAGTAATATTGTTAACGATATCAAACAAGGCAGTGGGCTTTTTCTTAGTTTTGACTTTTTAAAGGGAAAAAAGGCCCAAAGAAATAAGGTAGATGATTTTTGGATGATTTCGAGACCCTACAAAATGCAAAAAGCTAACAAGGGAAAAATTACAGCTTCATCGTCGAACTCGCAAGTCGGGGATAAAAATCCCGTACTCACAGGCTGCCCCTCATGGGATCACTACTGATATGAGATTAGTATGGTCCCATGATTGAAAGAGCAATGAGGTTTAGAGATAATACCTGCTCGATCGTAGTTGGCAGTTCCTTGGGGATGATGGATGGAAGTTTTCTTCTTGATGCAGCCTTCGTGAATTGGTCTCTTGATGCCCCTTGCGAATTGCCCGCTTGGCTATGAATGCCCCAAGAGATTGACTTTTGAATGAATGGTACCGCTGGAACCATTGGGGAGAGAACATTGACCGTGTGCCTCCGTTCTTCTAGTTGAGAATCCCGTGTGTAGGTTGTGACAAGCCTACTGACGAAGTAGACCATAGAAAACCCGCTGACCATGTGAAGGCCGGGATAAGGTGTGAACTATAGAAAGTTCGGATAACTGTAAAATGTCAGGATTTTGAACTGTAAAAAGTTCGAATGACTGTAAAAAGTTAGGATTTTGAACTGTAAAAAGTTCAGGCGACTGTTGATAAGTGTATAATTACACTTATTATCAAATAAATTTTATACAATAACACTTTAGTTTTAGTCATTTTTATACTTCATATAAAAGATTTCACGTGGTATGTAGTTGTTTTTTATGCAAATGCAGATAGTAGGTAAATCTTGGGAGTAAAATGAACTAAAGTGGAATTCTATGAAAAAAGAGTGAAAATGGTGCAAAAAGATGCGTGGAACTTAAAGATTTGGCTTAGGATCGAAGCTGTCGAAGATCGATGAAGTTACAAGAAGAATTCTAAGTAAAACTCAGTTCACGATCGCGACAATCATTTGCGGTCGCGACTTGTTTACTTCAGAAATAGAAGATTGCCAATCAAAGATTCACGATCGCGGCATGTATATCGCGGTCACGACATGGACGATTTTCTGGTATTATCCTAATAAGTTTAATCTACTGATAAGTTTAATCTAATATGGTTCCAAAATCTCGTGAACTGTTGGCTATCAACTGCGCTAAAAACTTGTTCACATATAAAATGTAGGTGTTGTCAATACCCCTTACCGCATAGAAAAATGATGATAACTGCAAGTATACAGTTGCGATGTAGTTTTAAAAGATATCGAACCCACAGGGAAGGAACCTGGTCTAAAGATAAATAGGGAAG
>CATIWQ010107487.1:0-17618 GCA_949673415.1 Euphorbia schlechtendalii
GCATATATAACTCTGTTTATCTGGTGAAAGAAGGAAGATTTGTTACTTATCCAAATCTATGTGAATGATATCATATTTGTAGCAACCAATGAGAAGCTTTGCAAGGAGTTCAAAAAGAAAATGAAGAGTGAATTTGAAATGCCAATGATGGGAGAGCTCAACTTTTTCCTTGGACTGCAAATTAAACAAAGTAAAGATGGAATTTTCATCAATTAAGCAAAATATACCAAAGAAATCTTGAAGAAGTTTGATATTGAGCATTCGAAGCCGATGTCTACTCTCATGGCCATTGATACAATCTTGAGTAAGGATGAAGCTCGTAAGCCTGTAGCTACCAAGTTCTACAGATGCATTATTGGTTCTCTCCTTTACTTAATTACTAGTAGGCGTGATATTCAATTTTCAATGTGTTATTACTCACATTATCAAGCTAACCCTAGAGAGTCTCACTTAGAACTATTAAGAAAATTCTCTGGTAGTTGCAAGGTTCAACTGATGCAGGTATAATTAGACATGATATTTACCCTAAACGGAATTAGGGTGATATATCTTAATTTGTTATAATGTACAAATAGTTTTGGATTAATAATAATAATAATAATAATGACACCTTTGTTATTTATTAGTGATTCTTTAGTTATGTATCTCACTGGCATCATATGTATGTGGTATTATATATATGCGCATTGATAAGACAAAGTTCGTGACTATTTCGTAGTGTAAAAGTGCAAGGACATAGTGGGAGCTATCCTATGTGTGAACTGCACATACGTGTTATTATGAATAGTCTAAATATCCATAGTCATAGTTTCATTGAGATTGGACATCAAAGAAGAAGATAGACTAGCATGTGTAGGCTTAATCCTTGGATTAGATCCAAGTAGTCGATCTCAAGCGCTGAAGGTGGTACCTTTAGTTAACGCATGAATGTACTTAGGTAATACATTGGAGACCGCTATAAGATAGATACTAGAAAATAACAAGATTCTGTATTATTTTCATGTCTTTTGTAGTAGCAGTACAAGTAACCTCAAACATAATATACTGGTTACCTTGTCTAGAAGTTTTTATACTTTGGGTCATACTTATTCATACCTTGCCGATTAGCATAACACGGGGTGATTACGGGTATACTGATGATCACATGTTGGTAAGCTGAGTAGTCAAGATGGGATCCCTTTCTCTTGATACAGTTATATAATGGGAGATGTACCTTATGGCCTCTTGCTGAAGTGACACACTCATAAACCTCTGATCAAAGTATAAGATTGATAAAAAGAGTTTTAGTCAATCTTGACACATTATGGTGAGTGGTGTTCTTCGTGAACAAGTATAATTCTAGGATAGCTATAGCTATTACATGAGCTGACACATAATCCGAGCTTAATAAACTAGATGATACTTAACTTGATGGATGGAGTGGATTGTATTGGTTACTATTGTAGAATTGGATCAAGTCATAAGCACGTGACGTTTCGAGTATCTAGGGATCATACGCCTATTCTAGAAAGCCTGTTTGATCATCTAAAGTTATCAGGTTCCATATCTGTCTGTAATA
Source organism: Euphorbia schlechtendalii (assembly GCA_949673415.1). Taxonomy (NCBI): domain Eukaryota; kingdom Viridiplantae; phylum Streptophyta; class Magnoliopsida; order Malpighiales; family Euphorbiaceae; genus Euphorbia; species Euphorbia schlechtendalii. The sequence goes on from CATIWQ010107487.1 coordinate 1,559, forward strand.
CTAAGCCTAAAGGATCCCAAATGGGAAGCTAAGTTTAGGTTAACCTCTAGCGGTTCTATACTTCGGGATCCTATGAGGTCACACTATATATAGTTGCCCCTTCACCTTCATTTAGAACTTCAGCTCAGCTTTTCTTTCTTAGTTCGACATCTTTTCTTCGCGAGGTTTTGCATGATCCTCCATAAGTTTCTCCAATGTCACAAGAATTCTTTAGAAGGTTCTTTTGTTTTGAAGTGAGCCTTCTTATTTAATATTTATGTGTTGATCTTTGAGCGGTCTAGCAGCTACTTTCTACAAACAGGTTCTTCCTCGAAGGAGGTTTTGGTAAGTGAAGATCCATGTGGATCAATCATAGAGGTTGTCCTAGATTTGAAGCTAGTGCCAATGAAGCTCTCCTGAATTACTCTAACGGAACACCGCACCAAGGGAAAGGAACACATCAACTAGTAATGCTCTTAACTTAAATGCTATGTTTCTTTAAATAAGTTTTATAAATCTAATAGCATTTATAGAACATTTCAACTTAGAATATATCAATCATCGCAGGCTTAGGAGATCCTTTAGTGTCAATTTTAAGTTTTGAAATTCTACCTTGTAAGTTTGCATGTTCAATTACTATCTTGATTAACCAGTAGTGGTATCAGAGTCTACCTTATGCTATGCATGATTTATTATAATATCTTGAAATTGGTATTTTCTATGAATTGATTAAAGTATGCTATCCATGACGTAGGTTTCAATTCTTGTTATAGTAAATGATGTGATAACTAGATTAAGGTTTTGCTCAAACTTAGTCTAGGTGATTATCATATAAATTAGCAATGTTTTACCACATGTGTAAATGCTTTAAATTGAGAGTCATCTAATACTTCACTCAATTAAAGAATAAAATCTTTAAATCATAGTTATCTATTGTAAAACTAATCAAAGTGCCTGTGGTTATTTGGTAAGGATTGGACTTGGCTACTCATTCACTTCAAGAGGGCCTCTCCGACTTGGAAATCCCCATCGATATTAGGTTCAAGTGTACTCAAGGGACTTTTATAACTTAGTTGATTTCTAGTATGGGAATTAGATTCTGCATATGGTTTTACAAGCGTGGTTTCAGTTGTTAAATTAAAAATTAAACGTGGACCATGTTTGTTTTGCATGTTATGTGGAGTCTTGGCATAATGGAATGATTATGATGTACCAGACTTGAGCATGTGGCCTTAGATTAAAAATTCCAAATAGACAAAATTATTATTATCATAATCATATCCATCGTATAAGACCTAGACTAGGGCGAGACTAGCGGCACTAATAAAATCCCCACAACAATATTAAGGTGATAGATTATCTTCTTTTCATAAGTCATGATACGAACCTTATTAACAAATGTAAGGACATGTACAACATGCTTTCCCTTAACATGTGTTTATTCATGAGGCTAGATGGGGTTAAGGTCTTAACCAAAATGGGTTGGTTATCCATATCTTCGAAGCTGATGCTAGATTGGAGACACATTTGAGGAGTCGTACAATCGAGTACGCAAGTCTCGAGAAAGAGAACTCAAATGGATTAACAATTGTATGGGATGCAAATGGACGGGTTCCAACCATGGTGGTCTTGTTATGGCTTGACCTGCTATAGCGGGGGTCATAATGAGTGGCTATGGATTCTACCTACTAAGGAAAATTGGATGGACCAAATTTCGCGAATTTAAATAGAAGGGGCTATTTGGATGTCGAGAAAATAGTAGGAATTATGTGTTTAATGAAAGACCTTTTATTAAATCGATGTACATATCCTAATATCTAAATAAAATCTATCTTATATCTAGGTTGAATATGAACATTAACACTGATAAGCATCTGATTGATAACAAGTTTTATAAAATGAGACAATTTTCATGAGTGGTACGAGAGTGTGATAAGGTTCCTAAAAATCCTTGGTTTGCATTATGTACTGGATAATCCATATCCTGAACTCCTAGAGAATATCCTTTCATTTATCAAATAGATAAGTACGTAAAGCATAAAAGAGACTGTCATTTCGCAAAGAATTTCATGGTCAATACTATGCTTCCAAGGTACGGGGATCTGTGTAAAAATATGGACTTAGAGTCTATGATTGTGTAGCCTGTGATGATGGATGAACATAAAAGATTTATACTTTTTGCAAGTCTAGGGGCTGACACCTTAGTTGTTGAGTTTTTCCATGACTGTGTATGATAACTCTGAACAGTTAAGGAAAATGGGAGTTACATATGATTAGGAAGCCTTGAAACTAATTGTATTGAAAGGTCTACCACAAGGGTATGACAATTTAAAAATAGATTTCTATGGCATCAATTATTGTAATTTTTTCGAGATGGTAGACTTGTTGGAATATTATGATATTATGTTTAGAAATAGACTTGAGAATCAATTTATTGCTGAGGATCAAAAGATTAGAAAGTCAAGGGCTTTCAAGGTCAAGAGAAGACTCATGAAAAGTGTCGAAATAACATGCGAGTTAAGAGCTCAGTTTTCTGAACATGTTAAGAAGAAGCCAAGAGTCTTATGAGTCTATATGGGTATTGGATACTGGTTGTGTTACTCATATCTGTACTTCTATACAGGGGTTGCAGAATAGTAAGAGGCTTGCAAAGAGAGAAATGGACCAACAAGTTAGAAATGGAGCATGGGTTGCTGCAATAGTTGTAGGGACATACAGACTTCATTTTCCTAGTGGCCTAGTTTTGAAAAAATTGCTATTATATTCATGTTGTCACTAGGAATATTATTTATGTTGTGCGTTTAGCAACAGAGGGATTTGAGATTTTATTTTCTAATAATAATTGTCAAATTCGGCATGATAATGTTCTTTATGCTTGTGGAATATCTGTTGATGGCATTTATGTTCTAGATACTAAAACTAAAATTCTAAATATGAAGATTGTTAAGAAATCAAGATTATATAATGAGAAATCCTCATACTTATGGCATTGTCATCTAGGCCATATAAATGAGACTTACTTAACTTAGTTACACAAATTTGATGACTTGGGCCCAATGGAATAAGAATCCTATGGGGTGTGAGAACCTTGTTTAAAAGAAGAGATTACCAAAAAAACCTTTCAAAGGAAAGTGTTAGCATGCCACTAGTACCTTAGAAGTAATACATTTAGATGTATGTGGTCCAATGAGTGTTAAGATACATGAGGGTTTCGTCTACTTCATAACCTTTATCGATGATTACTGACCGATATGGTTATCTGTACCTAATGTGGCACAAGTTTGAAAGTTTTGAGAAATTTAAAGAGTTCAAAAACAAAGTAGAGAAATAGCTTGGGAAACCTATCAAGACCTTTCAATTTGATCGAGGCGGTGAATACTTAAGCCAATAGTTTCAAGATTATCTAAGGGATAATAGTATTTTATCCCATTGGATACCTCCTTATAAACCCGAACACAATGGAGTGTTAGAAAGGAAAAATCAAACCCAACTTGATGTGGTTCGGTACATGATGAGCCAAGAAGAACTCAACAGATCCTTTTAGGGTTATGCACTTGAGAGCAAAATTTATATTCTAAGTAGAATGCCCTTTTAATCAGTTGATCAAACACCATACGAATAGTGGTATGGTAAGAAACCACCTCTTTCACACCTAAAGTTTGGGGATGTCCTACTTATGGAAAGAGGATAAGTTCAGATAAGCTGGGTGCTAAGTCTGACAGGTGTCTAATTGTAGGTTACCCTAAGGAGACTATGGGTTATACCTTTTATGATCCCAAGGAATAAAAGGTACTTATTTCTAGAAATGCTCAATTCATCGAGAAGGAGCATATACTTGAGAAAGCTAGTGGGAGAAATCTTGTGTTAGGCACTCAAGAAGATCAAACAAACAATAAACTTATTATTCCTATGCCCGTTACACAAGAAAGTGTTAGGATGGAATAGCCTATTATAACACCGACATTGTGTAGGTTAGGTCGGACTCCAATCACTCCCGTGCGATACGATTTTCTCATCACTTATGATAAACATCCCTTATTTATGGAATATGATAAGCCCAAGACTTACAAGGAGGTAATGGAAGGCTCAGAGTTTGACAAATGGCTTACAGCCATGAGGTCAGAGATGGACTCCATGTACGAAAGTCAAGTTTATAACTTGGTTGATGCTTCAAGTGGGATTAAGCCCATAGGATGCAAGTGGGTTTTCAAGAAGAAAACTTACATGGATGGTAATGTAATTACCTATAAAGCAAGGTAGGTTGCAAAAGGTAACAGTCAAAAAGAAGGTATTGACTATGATGAAACATTTTCATTAGTGGCCATGCTAAAGTCTAATAGAATACTCCTTGCCATCACCGCTCATTGCGATTATGAGATCTATCCAAATGGATATGAAAACGACATTCTTTAAGGAGAACTTGGATAGGGATTTGTATACAGTACAACCAAAAGGTTTTACATCAAAGGATGGATCGATGGTATGCAAGTTGCAGAAGTCCACTTAAAGACTTAAACAAGCATCAAGGAGTGGGATTAGGTTTGACGAGACAATCCAAGAAATTGGTTTTGTGTTAAATGCTAATGAGCCCTGTGTATATAAGAAGTCTAATGGGAGTGCAATCGTTTTCAATGTATTATATGTCGATGATATATTATTGATAGGAAATGATGTTCCTTTTCTTTAGACAATGAAGTCATGGTTGTTAAAGAAGTTCTCCATGAAAGACCTTGGAGAAGCAGCTTCTATACTTGGTATAAAGATCTACCGAGATAGATCCAGAAGGCTACTAGGTCTTTCTCAAAGTAGATACATAGACAAGGTTTTGGATAGATTTCACCTTGAGCAGTCAAGAAAGGGTTGTCTCCCAATATCTCATAGGATTAACCTTTCTAATCTTAGTTTCTGAGAACACAAGAGGATAGAATACGCATGAATGGAATACCCTAGCCTCAGCGATAGGATCTATCATGTATGCTATGGTATGCACTCAGCTTGACACCTCACATGTTTTGAGCATTACAAGCAGATTTCAATTTAACCCAAGTGAAAAGCACTAGATGACCTTTAAAATTATCCTTAGGGTGGTATCTATCATTGTAAATCCAATAGCGGTCAATTATGATAACAATGGGGCTATTGCTCAGGTAAAGGAACCACAATCTCATAAAAGAAACAGATATGTACTCAGTTAATACCATCTAATTCAGGAGATAGTAACTATAAAGGAAATAAGCTTAAAATACATCCCTATGAATCAAAATCTAGTGGATGGGCTAATGAAGCCATTGATTCAGGTTAAGCATGGCCAGCATTTTAACGAGTATGACATGAAGCACATAGGCAATTAGCTTTAGTGCAAGTGGGAGATTGTTGGACATGATGTATGCCCTAGAGGCAATTAGGGTGATATATCTTAATTAGTTATAATGTAAAAACAATTTTAGATTATTAATAATAGTAAAGGCACCTTTGTTATTTATAAGTGTTTTTTTAATTTATGTATCTCGCTGGCATCATATATATGTGATATTATATATATGCGCATTGATAAGACATAGTTCATGACTACTTCATAACGTAAAAGTGCAAGGACATAGTAGAAGCTATGTGGTGTGAGAACTACACATACGTGTTACTATGAATAAGCTAAATATCTATAGTCATGGTTTCATTGATACTAGACATCAGTAAAGCGGATAGACTAGCATGTGTAAGCTTACTCCTGGGATTAGACCTAAGCGGCCGATCTCACGAAATGAAGGTGATACCTTGAGTCAACAGATGAATGTATTTAGGTAATACATTAGAGACCACAATAAGACAAACACTCATAAATAACTATATCCATGTGTTGGTGTCATGTCTTATTACAGTAGCAGTACAAGTATCCTCAAACATGAGATACTGGTTACCTTGTGTAGGAGTTGCTATACTTCGGGTCATACTTATTCATACCTTGGATGATACGGGTGATTAAGGGTATAAGGATGATCTGTCACTCTTGATATACTAACATAATGGGAGATGTACCTTAAGGCCTCTTATTCAAGAGACACACTCATAAACATCTGATAAGAGTATAAGATCTATAGAATGGGTTTCTAGTCAATGTTGATACATTATGGCAAGTGGATTTCTTCGTCAATAAGTCTAATTCTAGGATAGCTAAGCCTATAAAATGAGATGATACTTAATTTGAGCTCAATAAACTAAATGGTATGTAACCTGATAGAATGAGTGTATTGTATTGGTTACTATTGCAGAACTGGATCAAGTCACAAGCATGTGACATTTCAAGTGTCAAGGGATCATACACCTTTGGTAAAAAGCCCATTTTATCATCTAGAGTTATCAGGTTCCATATCGGTTTAAAACACTAAGCCTAAAGGTTCCTCGGATGGGAAGTCAAGTTTAAGTTAACATCTAGCAGCACTATACTTTAGAATCCTAGAGGTCACACACTTTGGATCTTTACCGGACTGGGTCTATGCCGAGAATATTAAGATAGTTGAATTCATTGGATGAATTATTAATTGGATGGACCAGATTAATAATTAAAAGAATTAAAGGAGAAATTTGGGAAAAATTGCATGGAGCGAAGCAAGGGAAATTTTACTGTTGCAAGTGCGCACAAAGAACACGGGTTGTTCGAGGTGGTGCCTACTCGGCTACCCCGCAAGCAAAAATGCTCACGGGACACTAGCGCGCTCTAGTTAGCGCTCACTAGTGGGTAGCAAGCCCGCTAGCACAACCTAAAAATTGGGCTTGAACTAAAGCCCATAAGTCCCAGCTTGTGGGGCCAGGTAAGATCGTAAGGGCATGCTTTGCATGGCTGCAACACAACCCGCGTATGCGGGCTGTGCGCTAGTCAGCCCACTGATCCTAGAGAAGGGTTTTCCCTATCCCACATTGGAAAAAAGGGAGCTTTCTGCTCCCCTTTCTCCCTTTATATTGCTGCCCCCTTCTCCTTTATTAAGTACTTTAGCTTAGCCTTTCTTTCTAAGTTCAACAGCTTTTCTTCGCGGGCTTTTGAAAGATTCCTCCATGAGTTTCTCCTACTTCATAAGAATTCTTTAGAAGGTTCTTTCTTTTTGAAGTAAGCCTTCTCTAGTAATATTTTCAGGCTGGTCTTCGAGCTATCTAGTAACTGCTATCTACCATCAGGTTCTTCCTCAATGGAGTTTTTGGTCGAAGAAGATCCGTGTGGATCAATAGTAGTGGCTACCTAGATTAGAAGCTAGTGCTAACAGAGTTCTATCGAATTACTCTAAGGAAAAGCCGCACCAAGGGAAAGGCACACATCAACTAGTAATGCTCTTAACTTAGATGCTAGGTTTCTTTTAATAAGTTTTATTATAGGAACTTCGAAAACATGACCTATGGTTTCACTCATTTTTAGTTTGAGGACTATGGAATTTTTTTTAACAAATGGGTGTTTGAGGTTTGAAACATTATCAAATCAAGGAATTTTTTGTAACAATTTTAACTGAGATGACTTGTTAAAGGGGAAATTTCAGAAATCAAAATTTTTCTATCATCTTCTCCAACTTTCTACTCATTTTTAACCTAAATTTTCTGACACCAAATTTTTCTAATTCGCAAAACTTCATTAATCTAGCAAAAAGTTCTAGAAATACCAATTAAACTTGCAAAACTCAACTTTAACAAACAACTTATTCCATTTTGCAAAGTGAAACAAGACAAAACTTCATTTTTTACTAAAATTCACAAAAAATGAGATAGTTAATTCATAGAAATGTAGTCATTAACAAAACAAAAAATACAAAAGCTATACAAATTCAAGAACAAGGAGATAAAATCCTATGCAAATCTTGGAACAAAACTACGCCGTCGGCATCATGTTAGGTTACCTACTTTCGACAATGCTCTTTTCATTTTCATCCACTTCCAATTATGCCATATTCATTCTTAATTTGCAGATGAGAGATATATAAAAGAGATATGAGATTATAGATTTGAGAGGAATCTATCTCACCCACTTCTGACAATGCTATTTTCATTCTCATCCACTTCCGTTTATGCCTTTTTCATTCTCAATTTGTGGTGAGAGAAATAAAGAAGAGATTTGAGATTATTGATTTGAGCGGTTGTGACTGAATTAGAAAAATTGTCCATTGAAAAAAATGGAAAAGAGAAATTAGGTTTAGAATAATGAAAGATGGAGGTAAGTGAAGATAAAGATGAAGTGGGTAGGAATATAAGAGAGAAAGGAAATGAATATGAATTTTAGGTTATAGAGCTATTGAAGAAGAAAATGGATTTGGGTATGAACTATATGGTTTCTTTTATATTTTTATTTTTTAAAATAGTGCATATGATTTTCCGAAATTAACCCTCTACCACATCAGCTTAGTTAACGTTGTTACAAAAAATTCCTTGATTTGATAATGTTTCAAACCTCAAACAACCTGTTTGATAAAAAAAATTCTACAATCCTCAAGCTGAAAATGAGTGAAACCACAGGTCATGTTTTCGAAGTTTGCCCTAGATTATATCAATAATAGCATGCTTAGGAGATCCTTTAGGGTTAATTTTAAGTTCTAAATTCCACCATGCAAGTTTGCATGTTCAATTATTATCTTGATTTATTAGCAGTTATGTGGTATCCCAATAGCTTGCATTTCACTCTTAGAGGAATACCATATGCGGATTATGGTAGGGACAAGCTCGATAGGAAAAGCACCACAGTTTGATGTTGTTTCCTTGGAGAATGCCTTGTCTCATGGTATAACAAGAAGTAAAATATGTTGCACTGAGTACGGTTGAAGTTGAGTACATGGTAGCATGAATTTATGTAACCCAACTACTATGGATTAAGCATCAACTAGAGGATTATGGTATAAAGTCAAAATGCCTTGATGTTATGTGTGATAACAAGAGTGGAATTGACATATCTATGAATGAAGTTCAACATGGAAGGATGAAGCATGAATATAGGGCATCACTTCATTAGGGATCATGTGCTAAGGGTAGATGTCAAATTGGAGTATGTTCCTTCAGAAGAATAGCGAGCTGACATATTCACCAAACAATTAGTAAAGGAGAAATTCAATGTTCTCAAGCAACTAATTGGAATGGTGAACCCAATGTGAAGAAAAATTCAAGAAATAAGCTAAGTGTTGAAAATCAAGCCTCAACTCATTCGAATGAGGTAACAAGTATTTAACCCTGTTAACGTTTCTAAGTAACAGTGTTGTGAGCATGAGATTTCACTCATGACTCGCGAGTTCGATGATGAAGCTGTAACCTTTTTTATCTGGAGGAAGCTTGCTTTGTTTCTTTGAGCCTTAACCTTTTTTAGGCGATTTCAGCATAGAAAGCCCAAGGCAAAGAAGCCATGTCGTTAAGGGTTAACAACATGGCTAATGTCATTACCAACATCGACTTTCCAACAGAACTAAAATTACATTTTCTTCAATTTTCAGACAAAAGGTGACTTTTTCTCACATGCTCGGACATGATCACTACAAAACCACTCCCCACACCTTACCTAAGACCTTTTACATAAAATCTTCACATGGGATCATGTAAAAAGTTGAAAACAAAAGCCTAAAAGAATGTCCTAAGGCTAAAAAGGAGTTTAGTTTGGATTGAAGAGAGCTCGATAATGATAAACTTGGAATTTCAGAAAGAGGGGGACTGAATCTTGGTGATAAGAGTGGCAAGAAAAAGAAAAAAGATCAAGAGAGCATGGGGGAGCATTCTTTCTTGTGTTCTTGAGAAACACTTGGGATTTTGGGTTAGTTAGATAAAGTTCATGAAAAGGGCATGAACTTGGGTCAGAAGGGTCAAATTGTTTATCTCTTAAGCAAATTTGAGGTTTGGTTCATCATTTAAGTAAAGCTTGAGGTGTAGAGATCATTTAAGCAAACTTTAGGTTTAGAGATCACTTAGGCAATGCTTGAGGTTTAAACTTGAATGGAGAGTCTAAAACATCTTTATCACTCACTTGATGGTTACTACACCTTCTAAAAAATCTACTTTTGCAAGGAATAAATCCCTTCCAAATATTTTCGTTAAATCATCAACCAACAACCAAATCCAACCAAAAAGAAACAAGGAGAGCTTTCTAGAGGATTTTGTGGATCTTAAAGAAAGTAGATTCATCACTACAGATTAAGCCTGTGAGTTCCTAGGGTTTGTGCCTACATTTATATACTTCCCTTTTTGAAGTTTCATTTCCTTTTTGGTTATTTCCATTTTCGCACACCAAACTATTTTATGGGAAATTCAGTATATTTTTAAATATTATTGATTATTTTGTTTATACAAACATATTCTAAACATCTTGAGATTTCTATACTGATAAAGATCATCCAAATCAATTAAGTACAGAAAAATTTATGATAATTTGAAGTTTAGGATTTTAGTTTTGTTGTTTTTACTATTTTTATGTGTTTTCTACAGGTTTGGAATGTTGATGTCATTAATGAAATCATGACACCATTAACAAAATCATTTGTGATGTCATTAATCACATTACATTGGGAGAATTGTGGATTGGCTTCGTTTTTCTCCGTTTCGAATCGTTTGGGCTCAAAATGACCCGTTGAGACCCTTCTGAGTTTTGAAATGCATCATTGGTGGTTACAAACTTCTGAATTGGATTTTTTAGGAGTTATATATGATGTGTTAATGTACTAATATATGGATTAAGGTTTAGAGTAGCAATGGAAGCCCTTCAGGCCATCCATATCGATATCGCCCTTCACAGGGAAGTCAGTAACAATATGGATGACATCGTTACCATTGTTAACCCAAACAATGGCTATATTATGCATGTTCAACCTAGATTTACATTTCTAATATTTTTTTCAATCACCCACACAAAGGGAACCCAAGTTCCCAGATAATCGACCCAACATTATAACATGCAGCATTTTCACTAATAAAATGACAAATATAGTTGAAAATGAAAATGAATCATTTTTATAAAATAAGAATTGTGAAATCTTTGTTGTTTTGACCCTGAGCACAAGAGTCTTGACAAAATCTGAAATGAGCATATAGGGTACGCTTGGTACATATTTATTTTGTAGAACATCCCATGTGCTAACCTTTGTGGATGCAAGGTGTTTAGGGTAAATGTATGTTAGGGTTTAATTTTCCTTCAGATATCGCATTTATCAAATATAACATTTGTTAGATATCAATGTAATTAGGCGATTTGTAAATCCCCCATCTCAAGATGTAATTACTCATGTAGATTAGGCACATTTACTTTCTTATATTTTTACTTTCTCGCACTTTATTTATTTACTACTTTCCGCATGTGCACTAAATAACCAAAAGCAAAAGCTAAAAACATCTAGATTAAATTGAAGTATCATAAATGTGGTTTCTAAATGGGAATAATGTTAACTCAAATAATGATGAAGTAAGCAACTCATCCCGAACCCGAATCTTTGAACTATCATATCGCTTAGGCTTAACAGATCTAAGTTGTAAAAAATTTTCTGAAAAGAGCTGATACGGGTGGCTACTCTAAGTACCATTGCCTAGAGATTCTGATCTTGAGTCTATTAAACTTGTTAAACCAACAAGTTTCTTTCTTCAAACTAAAAACCACACTCATTTCAATCAGGAAAACCCCCATTCCAAATCTCACGGTGCCAGCGCCTCGCGGTGATCGCGCGGGTTAAACGTCATCCTCTCTTAGCTATGAGATTCTATTTTGCGAATAAAAACTCAAAAGATAATTTGTTAAAAGGATTCTTTGTATTTGAGTCATCTAATCTCAAAACTGACCATTTTACTATGCTAGTTAAATCTTTGTTAATCTTATTATTTAATTTTAATGTTTGTTTAGGAGCACGCCTTGAACCACTCTACAAGTTGAAGAGCCTATAAAAGAGGCATCATTTGGAGAGAGAAGGTTACTTGCAATTTTGAATTCTCAAGTGTTTTTTTTCAAAGAATCCTAATTTCCTCTCTTTCAAATTCTCTCAACTTGAATGGCGAACACCAAGAAAACCCTCATTCTTTAAGGAGTTTCCAAGAACAATATGTATGTGCACATAGATGACACTACGGAGAATGTTTTTTTCCCCATGGAACCGTATTCACAAAGATTGATTGGCCTAAAAATCAAGACTTTGGTCTAGTGTTCGAGGTAGACTATGATGGAATGTTGAAGGATAAGACCATGCACCGAATCATCAAGTAGCAAAATCTGAGTCAATTCCTTATACTGGATTGTCCTACTATCAAGGAGTTGATCAGGAAATTTTATGTGAATCTCTACTCCCTTCAAGGCTACAATGACATTTTGATGGTGGAGATCAACAACATCTCTTCCTAATTTGTGCCAAGTTGATCTGCAGTCACCTCAACATACCTTTCATGGGGACCAAGTTGAGAAAGAACTGAGATGAAGAGCAAGTGGTAGTCTAAAAGACTTGGAACTCCCAGCAGACTATGGATCTGGAGAAATAGCTGCCTCTCTAATGAGTTGGGAGGCTAGAGCATACCATGAATTGCTAGTGAAGCTGATTTTTCCCAAGACGGGGCCCCTCAATAGCTGCACTTATTTTGAGAGGTGCGTAGTCTACCACACAGTAGAACGTAGGCAACTTAACTAGCCATTGATAATTCTTCATCACTTGACTAAAGTTACTACTATATAACATTATAGGTATTTGATTACTACCCTCATGATAGCTGTGAGGATGGACATTTCAAGCTTCATCGATGGACCACTTTAGCAAGTTGAAGTTCAATCAAGTCCACACCATATACACTAAGATTCAAGATGTTAAACTGAAGAAGGTGAGAGTGGAACCAACCGTGTCCCTTACAAATGTGTCTAAGGAGGATGAAGATGGATTTATAGTAAATTATGAAGGCTCAAGTGAAGAAAGTAGAGATGATGTTACTCTGTCATCTTAGCGGGAGCAAATTTCACAAACTTCTTCTCCTACCTCTCCTAAGGCCAAAGCTAGGACTCAAAGGGTTAGACCTAGCCTAGCAAAAGCAAGGGTAGGAAATACGCCTGCCCAAACTCAAGCCAAGCAAAGAAACAAGCTGAAACTCAAAATTCACGCTTAGAGGGAAGTGAGGTGAAACAATAGGAGGATGAAGAAGAGGATGTAAGAGAGTATGGAGAGAGCCTGCGTGAAAAGAAGCATAAATTTAAAGAGGCTAAGGAAGATGCTAGCTAGGGTAGTTCCAAGAAAAGCAAAGAGGACCATGAAACCATTAGTCCTGGAGTTGAAAATTATCTCCAAGGCTAGAGGCACTCAACGAAAGAGAATTGCCATAATTCGCTCCAAAAGAAATGTCCAAATTGTGAGTAGCAAGGAGGATGATGATGACATGGAAGTCATCAACCAGGAAGAATTTACTCTTTCTTGTGAAAACATCCTAAGGCTCATTCACAATCATTAAACTGAGACTCTTCCATCTCAGACTGAGTTACCTGATGCTGACCCCTCCTTAGGTCAAACAACCAACCCACAGGTACATTAAAATTCTACCCCCATTTCTTCTGTAAATCCTTCACAAAATCCTTCTGTAAATCCTGACCTACCTTCCTCTGTAAATTCTTAAATAACTCATTCCACTCTAAGTTCTCCTTCAAAAACTCCTCATATAAATTCCCCAATTCATATCTCTTCCTCTCCTAATAATTCGCAAGAAAAGATCGCCCATTCTTTACCACCTCCAAATATTAAAACCTCAGTCATTCCTTCCCCATAAAATCTAAACCAACTCATACTTCTTCAAAATCTATAAAAAAAAAATACTTCTACACCTACCCTTTCTTAAAAACCAACCGCATCCCCTCTAATCCCTCAGGTTAGAGGAGTTCTTGAAGTTGAGAAAAGATTAATCATCGTAAAGTTTTTTGGCTACACTTATTCAGAAAGAGTTATCCCCAGTAAAGGCGCCAAGAACTTGTTCACAAGGTTTCGACTCTAATGACTCTAAGGGGTTATATTCTAAAATGAAGCTAAAAACCTTGTTCCCCACTTTTTTTACCGATAATATAAAAGTTCAAAATATGAATAGGTGTTGTCAATACCACTTATCTAAATAGAAAAATGGTGACCACTGCAAGTATACAGTTACGATGTAATTTTAAAAGATATCGATCCCACAGGGAAGGATCAGCTCTAAAGATCAACAAGAGAAACGGAATAAATAAAATAAAATAGATTTGATTTTAATTGGGAGGATTGGAATGATGGATGAATAGATAAATGTATGAAAGAATAGAGAAGATAAAAGTATATAGATTTTCCCTACCAAAAAGTATAGCAAAGAAAATATGCAAGGTCATCAAAGATATTACGTTCACTAGATTAATTAAACAGACTCAGTTCTAAACACTTAAATATTCAATTATTCACTGCAGAGCAACACATGAAATGACTTTTCTAAATCTAGTGCAAACGAATTAAGATGATTATATAAACCTGGATAACAATATTACTATGCTTAGTACAGGTCGCTCTCACATAGCACATTTAGCAAGTTGCCATTCCAAAAATGTTGGCTCACTAAACAGCATTATAATCACAAATCCAGTGATTATACATAATCTCGTTAACCCCGAAACTACTCTTAAAGTTAACTCCAAAGCATATAACTTGATTAATATGAAAGACTTAACATGAAATACGCATTATGACACATAGACATATCATAAACTTCGAAATAGAAAGTATAAGTAGAAAACAAAGCAAAGTTGTAAGGTATGCAAGTGAAAGCTAAAGTTGATCAAATCGTATCCACTCTTTAATGGGAGTCATCAATTCTCGCAATTCCTGTGTCTGCTTTGAATTCGGTCTCGGCCTCTACAGATCCACCGCTAGGATGGTCATCTTTGCGAATATCGAACAAACGAATATTGAAGAACGAAAACTTTTATTGATAAGTGATTTACAAGTACACTTATACAACAATCACTTGAGAATATAGAGAAATCTAGTGATCGAAACAAGGATTCGAATCACTTAAACATTTTCTTGTTAACACTTAAGAACGTAGCGAACTCTCTATCTACACACACTATACGTAACCCTATAATTGCACTCTCATATTCTTCACTCTTTTGGTGTCACTTTGGTGCATGAAATCTGTGAAGTGTGGAGCCCTATTTATAGAGTTTGAAGGGTTGCGTCTATCCAAATGAAGGGTTGTGTCCATTGGTAAAAGATTGCATCTCTTCATTGTGATTGGTTGAGAAGCTTTGATATAATCCACAATGGATAAGCACCATTTCATGATTGGTTGACTCCTGATAGGAGTCTATTCGTTGGCGGTTGACGGCGGTTGATCATGCTTATCTAGCGGTTGTTAGTTAAGAAGATAATACTAGAAAACTGTCCAAGTCGCGACCACGATACACAAGTCGCGACCGTGAATCTTTGATTGGTAGACTTCTGTTTCTAAAGTAAACAAGTCGCGACTGCGAACGATTGTCGTGACCATGAATTGAGTTTTACTCAGAAATCTTCTTGTAATTTCACCGATCTTCGACAGCTTCGATCTTAAGCCAAATCTTTAAGTTCCACGCATCTTTTTGCACCTTTTCCACTCTTTTTTCATAGAATTCCACTTTAGATCATTTTACTCCCAAGATTTACCTAGTATCTGCATATGCATAAAAAACAACTACATACCACGTGAAATCTTTTATATGAAGTATAAAAATGACTAAAACTATAGTGTTTAATGTATAAAATTAATGCGATACTAAGTGTAATTACACACTTATCATACCCCCGCACTTAACTTTTGCCTTGTCCTCAAGGTAAATTCAATAGAAGTGTATAAAATTGGTAATCAAGTTCGTACCTTATTTGGCGAAAGACTATTGCAGCGAGTACCACAATCCACGTTGTAAAAGATTTCAAGAAGAAGTTGAAATTTCTCACAAATTAGTAATGTGCAATTTATATAGCTCAGTTGCATACCTTTGTTCTTAATGGAGAGTCAACCTAATCGCATCTTCATATAAGCGTTATATGCATACTCGAATATTACCTTCTCTTAAGCATAGTATAAAGTATAAAGGACATAGAAAGCACACTTTGATTAATTTCTCTCAAGG
>CATIWQ010107493.1:0-14226 GCA_949673415.1 Euphorbia schlechtendalii
AAAAGCGGGTCAAGCAAAAATTAAGTCTAGTAATTTTTGCGCCTTTGATTACATCTATTAAGGGTTTTCTTTAAGAGAATTTCTCTAAAAATTCTCGGGGATAATTGGGTGTGAGGTGAGAGTTTTGTAAGCACGGTGTAACTTTCTTCATAAATAAAGTCTGCAGCAGCTCCGGAGAGGTAGGCGAAATTGGCCGAACTCCGTCATCAAATATTGTGTTATTTTTCCACTATTATTTTTCACATTCCATTAATCTGGTAGTACGGGAATTACCACGTTTATTCCCCAACAGTTAAGGGGAGTATTTGTCCTGCTTTCTACATGTGCTCTGAACTTGTTGTATATAGGCCACTGAAATATTTTCATTTTCGGAAAAGAAAACGCATGACGTGAAAAATATCTCCTTCGTCTCCTTAATACCATACGATGAAAGAAACGACTCGTGTAACAGTCCAATCTTTGCTTTTGGACTCCTCTAATCTACAGAACTAGCCCAAGAATCTAAAACAGCTCTCTTTCGTGAAGAGTCTTCCCTAGATCGAGTATCTCAATCAACCTCATGTATTGAAGGTGAATCACGAACATTGCGAGCTGAAGGTGTAGTGTTCTTCAATTTATAACGCGGCTTATATATGTGTATTTAATTATTTTATTTGTTACTTTTTGACGGTTATTTTTTTAATTGTGTTTTGTTTCGACTCTTGGCTTGGTGCAATGATATAAAAAATTTCATTAACATTTTGAACACATATCCATGTCGAATCACATTTATTTTAATCTTGTCACTCACGATATCGATATGTGTTCCAAAATATGTTTCAAATTTAGAGGTCATGATATTGTAAACACTTGTGTTACTTGCTAATCCCATGACAACTATTTACTATCACGTGTCAATTTTCATGACAACTTTTTGCAAATATGTAAAGTTCTGTCCATATGCTACTTTGTCTCATGTGCTCAAACCTTTATTTCCAGTGGCTCTATTTGTCTTAAATATCTTGCCAAACATTTCCAAACAGAGTTCTTTGCCTCTACGTGATATGATTTTATTATACACCTACGAAAAAAAATCAAAATCAGTTAACTCAATCAAACCAAGACACATAAAGATGGTCATTTACTAACGTGCATTTGTTTAATTTTTGTGCAAATGGATTAAAATCTAATAGTGGAAACTGTATATCAGCGTATCCTAGTTTATAGGCATTTGTCCTTAATAATTTATGATAACTTGTATTACATTTGTTGTGTCGTATTAATAAAGGCAATGAACCTAATGCATTTATATCTTGTGCTATAACATGAGTAGGGTATCCGTTGATTATAAATCATAAAACTGTCTTAAGTCTGTTCAGTTAAGGGAATGATTAGAATTAAAGATTTGTATGTTAGATAATATATAGCAATGGATTTATTATGTCGCTTGTTAAGCAGATCATGAACATGGGCACATGTCGTGGACATGGACTAGACCGATCCATGCTAAGTAGGTCTTGATTATGCTTAGACTTAATTGCAACATACTAGTAACCTGGAATTGGATAATCTGTGGTATACATCTAACAGATCCTTGAATATTGGATTACAAGCATGTCTATAAACAGTGTATTTCATGAACATGTTATTAGTAGCGTTGTAGTTTAAGGATTGTCATTTCAGTTTAAGAAATTGAAAGACATCGCGCCGGTACTGATGGACTATAATAAAGGATAATAATTATCATTCATTTGTTCATCAGTTAGATGTCGAGAGCAAAGGATTTTACGAGATAATTAGTTGGCTCAGTATCTAGATTAGACAGTTGTATTTTGTCCTAATTGGTGGTGTAATGGTTTGCTAGAATTCACTTGCAGTCTATGGGTGAAACTCATTACCAACATATGGACAGACCCAAACGATCGTGCGCTTAGTATCACTGATTCGGGATTTTTTGTACATATAATGTTATAAGATGTGATGAAGAAATGATTATTTATTAATTAACATGTCATGTAATTGAAAAATCTATGTAACTCCAATGAATTAATTTTGTTAATGGTATAATATAATATAACTTATATTATTCATTAAAGTAAAATTAAGTTGATTAAATATATTTACATATGACACTTATTTAATTGAAAATTAAATAAATTCATATGTGAAATAATTTAATTAAATAAATTTATTCAATAAAGATTGTATATTAAAATAATTGGTTAACTTCTTTAGTTAATTAAATTAATTTGTCATATGACATTCAATTTGATTATTTTGTATTGCTTTAATTTTGTCTATGATTTAAATTGTAAATTATAAATAATGTCAATTAGAAATTATCAAGGAATTAAACTTTGTTTGGTTACTAAATTAAATTTCTATTTAGCCAAATTTATAATTAAATTAAACCTAACTATCTTGGCTTCCCGAAAACCTAAATTTTTTTCGATGATTAACCCTTAGAAGTAAGAAGTAAGTATGCTTTTTGCACTCTGGTGTTGAAGTAAAAATAATTCACCATCACTTTCAACTTTTTGATGCGCTACCCTAACAGAGCCCCTTCCATCGCCGCCATGCATCGACCACCATCTTCGTATGTCGGACTCACTGGAATCTAATCCTCAATCAACCATCGCCGGCCATCAGCAATGACACACCTCCCCCATCCCCCTCTCCAAACTTAACTCAAGCTTTAACCCCTAAACACTTCCGTCAGCCTCGGCCTATCCGTTTGCAATTTCATATTGATCGGGAATCCAGCCTGGTGCAATTTCGAAGTCCATCTGTTCTCCTTCAGTTTGACACTTCCCACTTAATGATCCTTATTATTGTTACTCCATGACTATAAAATCAATTTTTGGAAAATATGGAGTGAGAGGTTCTGTCTTCATCGCTAGGAAACGTAATGTCAGGAATCAGAATTTTGGCTTTCTTACTCCGAACGGCTCGTTGCCTTTCCACGAGGTTACTTTCAGACTCAACTCTGTAATAATTGGTAACATTCGGTTACGTGCTTTCAAGGCCCAATATGCTCCAAAAATAGCCAGCCACTCTACTCCTCCTAGACAAGTTCGACCGCGACAACCATTTAACCAAGCAAGGAAATTCCGGGCTGCCCCGAGGGACTCTCGATCTTATGTGGCAGTTGTATCAAATACCCCTCCTAAGTTTACCGTGCCACCTTCTACTTCACGTCTGTTACATTGGTCCTATCACTCGTGCATGGCTAAGGTAAAACACATCGCTCTAATCCTAGACCTTTTCAACGTTTTCTTGGAACAAAATTATGCGATCAAATTTATTGGACCATTGGGGAATAATGATGTTGTTTTGGGTTTTTACTCTATAACGGCTTTTATTGAATTGGATTAGCATGATTTGAAAGATATTTTCCTATTGGTTAGTCGACTTGATCCAAAGTTCGTTCCGATAGAATGCATAATGTATGCGAACTTCTCCGGGATTCCACCTTCCATTGTTTCAGTAGAATTGATGATGAATTTTTGGGCAAATCTTGGGAAATTGGTGAAGCTTGACTTCGACTTCGAAAAGTCGGGCTGCCTTGACGTAATCTCCTTTCTGCTCTCCACTTCATTTGGCAAACACAACCAGAAAATATATATCTCGTTCAACAGTGCTCGGGTTCCCATTTTCATCAACTTTCGCCAAGCGATGGCATGCCAAATCTGCCACAACTTCGATTCAGTGACTCCCGGTTTGTCCCCATTTGAATTAAACTCAGAGCGCTCAGAGAACTCATTGAAGGAAAACATGGATAACATACCACCAACCCCGACTCCGAACCAACCAGCCATATCTCATGCATCAGCCCCACATGTATTCGAGGCGGAATTTCCAGCAAAACCACCCAACAACTCTAGTATCGATCTCTTGTCGGAAGAACACCCCCACATCAACCCCAATCAGTCACGTCTCTCTAAACCCCATAGAGGACATTGCAAATATTATGATGAACAATAATTCTTCATCACATAATCGGGACAACAGCTGCCTGCTAATTCTCACCAAAGGCAAGGATGTAATTTCGAACAAAATAGACAGCACGAAGGAGATTTTCAAGGGGCAATCACCTATCAAAGAAATGGGAAAACCTCAGCAGTGAACCCATGGCCCTCAATTAAATAATGTAGCTATTATCCCCCACCAACATCTTCCCGCCAGTTCAGCCCCCAACTCGTTTTCTTCAGGACCCGACATCCCCAATATGAATCGCATCATATTAGCCAATCATCAATCAGACCCAAATGACAATCTCCGAATAATTTTAATGGGAGAGAGAATGGAGCTGTTTCACAAGAGGCAAAGGGCAAGGATTCTAGACATCTTGAATTCAAAATCAAAATGATCTACGTCAAGCTTCCGTCGAGCATTTTATTTTTATCATGTCTCTGTCATTCTTATCTTGGAATTGCCGCAAAGGAATGAAAAACTTAGCCAAGCTAAGTCTCATTCGCTCTCGTATTAACAAATTCAACTTGCACTTTGTGATGTTCCTCGAAATAAAGGTTGCTAAGGTCTTGGATTTTTCTTTGGGACGGCTTTGGTGTCATAATAATTTTAAGCAACATTGCATTCCATCGCAAGGTCTCTCGGGGGAGTTACTTATCACTTGGAATTCAGCCATCATCTCGGGTACTATTGTTTCTTCATCTCAGCGTTGGATCCTAATGCATTTTGCGAACTCTTCGGTGGATATTCATGTATTAGCTCTTTATGCGCCAACCGATTACGCTAATGGGAATAGCGTTTGGTCTGACCTTGCACCAATTGTTCAAGAACATCCTCACCTAATCATCTGCGGTGACTTTAGTGAAATTTTACACATTTCGGAAAGATCAAATGGCAGCTACACCCCTTCGATGGACTGCTTTCACGACTTCATCATCGATTGCGAACTCAACAATCTCCTCTTAAGCGGAAGAGACTACACATGGCATAATAGAATGTCGTTTTCGCGAATTGATAGGTTTCTCACAATGTGGGATATTCTTGACTCGTGGCCATCTCTATCTATCAGTACTATTGATTCAACTCTTTCAGACCATTTACCGATTGTATTTCAGTCTCAATCAAAGGCTAATCCTAGACCAAAGTCATTCCGCTCAATCAATTGCTAGTGGGACCACTCCGGATTTCTACCTTATATTCGTCAGGCCTGGAGCAACATATGTTCGACTAACACTTCGAATGACCTTGCCTCCAAGCTTCGGCTCCTTAGTAGAGAAATTACACCTTTGCACAAACTTAACTTCAAAGAATTGGAACAGAGAATCAAAATGCAAGAGGCCTTAGTCATTGCTCTATCCTCCAGCTCTGTTTCGCAGCCATTATCTAGCTCAGCGAAGTCACAACTTCAATCGGCCACCAAAGTTTGGAAAAGATCAAACACCATCAATCAAGAGTTAAATGGTCTCTTTTGGGTGATGAAAGCACTATTTCTTCCATAGAATAGCCTCAGCACGTTTCAGAAACAACAAAATTTTTCAGCTAGAAGTGGATGGGAATATGATCTCCAACCAGTCCTTAATCGCCAATGCAATTAATCATTTTATGGGGGATTTGTTTGCAGTTACAGTTGAAATTCCATACACATTGGACAACCTTCCCTTCAATTCGGTCTCAGAGGCCGACAATGTAATACTCATGGTCCCTTTCAGCGAAGCAGAAACTTTCGCATCTATTTCTTCTTGCGGTGACAAAGTGTGATGTCTTGTTCACTATCTCCCGAGCCTTATTTTTTCCTTTATTTACAATGTTAGGCTGTGTGGCCACACGCTTTCTCATGAACTGTGTGGAAGCCCTCTTCATCTTTCCCATACGCGGAAAGGCCTTGGGAATCACCCTTTAGGGTGCTACAAGCATGCGACCCATTTCCTCATCTGGCTATGCCCATGCAGACTGGGAAGAATGAGATTTTGAAGTGGGCTTAGAGCTGGAAGCCGCCTGGGAACTATCCACTCGCTCTTCGGTTGCAAAGTTCATATCAGACATGTTTTCAAATAGATATATTATTTTAAGGGGAAAGACACATTCAGTACAATCTATATTTAAAGTTTGCTCAAAGAACCACCAATATGGCTCGTTCATCTCATCAAATTCCTTATCCATTTGGATACTAGTTATGGAAGTCGAGCTTGACAACACTACCTATTAAAATCCTAGGCGGTTAGAATAGATCCTAAAGCATCTAAAGTCAGTTCGAGACAGCACAAACAACATTCAAATTATCTACACCGACTACATAGATCAAACATCGAAAATAAAGGCAATTTTATTTTGTGAATATTTTTTGGAAAAATGTTTAAAGAAAGCAACCAAAACATGAACAATGTGTTGGAGAATTACTGAAAATAACTTGGATAATCTTTGAAGTCGTGACAACACTTTAAGATTGAAACTATTTTTTTTTGAAAATGATGACGATTGGAAAATCTGTTAAAGAAGTCGTGGAAATCAATTGATGTTCGAAATACTTTCGATCTTGAACACCAAAAAGGTACGAATTAAATCCGTTCTGTGTTTTATATGTGATATTCTGTCTCTACATTATTCTGAAATGTCTAGAAATTTATTTCCGAAATTCGATTCCGTGTTCTTCGTGAATCACTCCGCACTCTCCTGACTTGTTCGATAAAATATTATGATCGCATTAGTCAACTAGTTGATCCAATTACACTAAAATACCAATGTAAAATCCAAATAAGGAATTCCAAAATTAGAGGCAAAATTGCAATTAACGTACACTGAACAAGGATTGAAATAAGGAGCATGCCCAAAATCAAGTCAATAAAACCTAAAGATGAACAGTCTTAAGCTTTTTTCAGAAAACGTAAATAGCAATGAAAAGCAAGAGATAAAAAAACGTACACATCAAAATAAGAGAAAAGATCATAAAAGAGTTAAGATACTTACTTGATCTGAGAAAAGGAAGGTCGCTAAGAAGTGAAGCCTTGATTTGCCGGAGGAAGAAAGATCAGTGTGGGAGTAGAAGATATCATCAAAAAATTTGAGAGAGTTTCAAAAAGAGTAAAGTGAGAGAGAGAGAGAGAGAGAGAGAGAGAGAGAGAGAGAGAGAGAGAGAGAGAGAAATCCTTAAATGGGGATTAAGATGAAAACCGAAGAGACACCACTTTCTCAATGAGACACATGGCATAACGTAGTCCAAGTATTCAAAATTTGAAAAGTTTCAAAATGTTACAACTTGCACTCAAAACACGAGCTCAAAAACCCTAGAATTGTGCCCTACACGCTTCCTGATGTTTCATTTGACAAAGAAACCGCCCATTCTAGGCGGATCCAAATGGTTGAATCCTAAAGAAACTTCACATCATTTGTGGGAAAACTTTTGATAACTTAGTAAAATATCACTAAACGTGTGTCTATCACAGCTTAGGTATTTAGGCGGACCAAGCCACCTCAACATGTCAAGAAGACCAAGTCTAACCTTATCCCACCACAGGGATAAGGCCAGGCATATATTAAGCCAAGTCAGTTTGTCCTCCTAGAAGGATTATATTAGAAAATGAATAAAATCTAACAGAGATTCTACATCCTAAGCTTTATATCCTCCTAAATGAGCAGTTTGTCCTAATTAGGACTCTCCTTGTACAGGAACAAACTCTATCCTATTGAGAAGATAACTATTTATTTAAGCAAGAATTCTATTTGGGATACAACTCTCACTCCTAACCAAATTAGAAGTGAATCAAAGTCTATACAAGGCCCTCTTGGGTCACCATTCAAAAGTACATTATTCTAAACACTAAAACTCATTGCCTCCTCTCTTAAATCCGATCTAACTTAAGCATCGGAGAGGCTACTCCAGTCAATCGGCTACTCCCCCATAGAAACCGATTTTGTTTTGTAAGAGCATTCAACAACCACAAAGAGGAGCTTAAGGAGTCAATCTCAGTTAGAAGATTAGCATGTGGAACCACTTTCGAAGACTAATCTTTCATTTTATATAATTATAAAAAAAATATGATATGGTATACTATGTTATATATTCTATAATATATGATTTAGAAATTGAAACAAGAAAAAAGATTTATTAGAAATTATTAAATACAACAATGTTTTAAAAAGCCTTAGGCGGATGGTTAGGCGTATCGGGATCTAGACGGGGAATAATCAGGACTAGGTGGATTTGTATTTTTCAATTTATTGATATTTATTTATGAAATATTTAATTGAATATTAATTTTGTAGTGTTCTGAAAAAATCCCGCCTAAGCCGAGTTCTAAAACAGGGAACCCCCATGTAGGACCGCCTAACCTCGCCTAAATCGGTCAACCGCCAAGCACGCCTGACTACCTAAAATCGTAGCAATGTTATTAATAACTTATTATAAATACCGATTTTTAAAACAATGAAGTATAAAGTAGCCAGTGTCCGTTTATGTTAGATTGGAATTAGGATTAGTTTTTTCGAAACCATGTTAGCTAGCCATACTTTTAATTTTATTAAAATAAAGGAATAAATAGAAATAAAATAAGAGAAAAATAAAAAGAAAGTTGACAGAGCATCATTGAAAAGGCAGACACTGGACATAAGAGAGTCGGCCACTGAGGAGGAGTAGAACAGTTTAATTAAGAACTGGGGATAAATGAAAAGATGGCATTTCATTAACGAGGTTAGAAATTATATAGTTGTGAAAAATTGTTGATGATAAAAGTAAAACAGAAGGGTAATTTTGTTGAATAAAAGATATTTGAATGGAAACAAACATTAAAAGATATAAATTATATTGTAAATTAGTAAAGTATTAGTTGATGGAAGTTATAATTATTTATTTTTTTCAATCAATAATGAAAATACTGTAGTTTGTACTTGTAGCAACAACCCGGAAAGATAATGGCTTTTATATGATTGTTATTTAAATCTTTACTTGATTTTGGAATCTGGTCACGTGGGAATTTGGAATTTTATTTCTTTCAGTTATGTATAATGTAAAACGAAAGTGTCAATAATAGGCTACCACTACGACTTTAAAAATTCAGAAATGATTAATTTATTTGTAAGAAATTGATGAAAAAAACAATTTGAGCATAATACAATATAGTGCATAAAGCATATATGCACTGCATACAGTATATAATACTTGGTTTTCTCCCACAGCTGTATTATTTTAAATATTGCAGCTCAAATTTCTAATCATCTGAGTCTAAAGTTTTGAAAACTTCAAAAAAGTTTTGATATACAAACAATACATTATTAAATAATTTCTGCCTTTTTTATATAAAATTTCAGTTAAAGATATTTCCTTAACAATTGATATATGATATCTTTGTTGATTTGCTTGTGCTAAAAATCTGGTATTCGAATCTTTTGATTTAAAAATTTGTTGGTATAAAACTGTTTTTCATGTAAAAGAAGTTTAAAGTTCTTTTTCAGGGAAAAATGTATAATTAAAAAATCATATAGTTAATGTATTTCTATGTAGAGAAATGCATTAATATTTTATATATATAAATTGAACCATACATCGCGAGAAAAAAATGATCAACCTCATCTTGCATTGTAAGTACGTATATATGTAGTTGTTTTTATACCATCGAGTCTTATTAATAAATATAATCAAACCGTAATTTTAGAGATAAAAAGTTGTTAATAACAACATCAAACAATTATCTATAATGACTAAATCAAACATACTTGTATATACATTTATATGCTAATTGAGATGCCAAAATCAAACATAAAAAAGCAAGGGTTTGGACATATCAATTATCAAACACTATAATATCAAATCCAGGGCTTGCAGCAGCCTCTCTTCTTCTTTACATCATCAGGTTTACTTTTTTCAAAATGTGCATCTTTCTGTTCTTTTATAAAAGATCTAACATTTGAGGACTTTCACAGTTCAAAACTAAGCTCCCCAAAAATGTATCGAGCTCTTCATACAATAAATCTATTGATGAATTGATATTTCTCTTGTTTCTTGTTCTCATCTGCTTGCTTCTTTAACAGAACATCAATGGAGAATAACAAGGAAAGGTACCAAATCAAGTACATGGTTCATTGGCCTATACATAAATGGATTAATGTATAATTGATTAGTAATTAAATTGCTTAATGAATAGAAGCATTAATGGTGGAGGAAACAACAACCCCTACAACTGGGATAAACTGAAGGGATTCAGCCTAATCCCGACTGATTATATGTACGAAATGACTTGTTCAAGAGAAGACACTTTCAAACATTCTCAGGGAAATCTCACTCTCTATGGAAATATCCAGATTAGTCCTGCCTCTGCAGTTCTCAACTATGGCCAGGTAAAACTACTAGACTTCACTTTCATCGCGAGTGTTTGTCGCCCAGTTTTCATAATAAATGAGTTGTGTGTGTGTAAAAATAGGGAGTATTTGAAGGATTGAAGGCATACAGAGGAGAAGATAACGAGATTCGGATATTTAGGGCGGAGTTGAATGCAGAAAGGATGCAAAAGGGGGCAGAAAGGCTGTGTATGCCTTCACCATCTGTTGATCAATTTGTTGATGCTGTTAAACAAACTGCCTTAGCCAACAAGCGATGGGTATATACACTAATTAACTCGCTTTCTACGACGATTTTTAACTAGGATTGAATGAACGGCTTGGATATACGAGGTCCCTGCCCTACCACTTTCCTGCACATATTTTGCAACGGATAGAAATGCTCTTCAAATTCTCTTGCAACTTTTTCCTAGTTTAATTACCGAATTCACAAGGAATGTTATTTCATTGTAAAATTCGTTGCAAATTAGCAAAATTGCAAGAGAAATTGTTGAGTCCCTTGCTAAATCATTAACAAATAATAAAATGGGCAACAGATACCGCCACCAGGGAAAGGATCTTTGTATATGAGACCACTGCTGATGGGAACCGGGGCAACACTGGGCGTAGGACCAGCACCAGACTATACTTTCCTCATTTATGCTTCTCCTGTTGGAAATTATGCTAGGGTTTGCTCCTTTTTTTACGTTATTTACGGCGTTTCAGTGCTGCCAAGTAAATGAGTAACATGTTAATGTTTATGCACAGAACAGGGTCCCCTGCAGTTTGTTGTTGAAGAAAATGTTCATAGAGCAATGGCAGGTGGAACTGGAGGCATCAAATCTATCGCCAATTATTCTCCGGCAAGTAACTTTTTTAATTCTCTCTTTTACCGTCTTCCATGTTAGGTTTGGTATTGAGAAACTGAATTGATGAAATGGTGTAGGTTTACAAATCAAGCAGTGAAGCAAAGGCCAAAGGTTTCTCAGAGGCCTTGTTCCTTGATGCTGACACTGCCAAATTCATCGAAGAAGGCCCTGCTTGCAATATTTTTGTTGCTAAGGTAAATCATTCTGTACATAAAACGCAATTTAGTTGCACAAGTTGATAAACTTATGAATTTAGTTCATCCAAGTTCGAGAAATACAAACAATTGTGTTTTTTGTATTGTAGGGAAATGTAATAGCAACACCACCAATAAATGGAACTATCCTTCCAGGAATCACCAGGAAAAGCATAATTGAAATAGCAACAGATAATGGATACAAAGTAATGTGCCGAAGAATCATTATTAACTCAGCTATTTAATCTATAATATATATTTCTTAATGTTTTTATATTATAAGGTCGAGGAACGTCCAATTCCTGTACAAGAATTAATGGAAGCAGATGAGGCTTTCTGCACTGGAACTGCAATGGTTGTTAAACCAATTACCAGTGTCACTTTCCGTGAAAAAAGGTACCAATTTATGACTTAAATTTCTTTTCGAGAACGGTTGTCTAACTCAAATCTGATTAGGATGCCCAAAATTACCTACTTGGTAACAAATTTGAGTACATTAATTAAAGGACTATATAAGCTAAGAGTAAAACGCGTTAATGTGTTTGTTATGCATGTTTTCATAGCTACATATAGTAAACATAGTTACATAACACATGTGCAACATATGCAGGTTAATTTGTTGATGACTCTTAGTTTATATAATTTCTTAGCATTCTAAGACTGGAAAACTCGGATACCATTCTATAAATCAGGCATAAAAAAAAAGTCTTGAGTTATAAAATAGGACCGGAATAGGCCAGTTAATTCAAATTGCCATTTTTTAATATATTAAAGAATATGTAAAATTAGGTTATGTTATTAATTACTAATTTATTAAATCATGTTCAAATTGGCAGAGTTGAGTACAAGACAGAAGGGTTGACAATATCCCATAAATTGCATGAAACTTTGATTGGAATTCAAACTGGCGTTATTGAAGACAAGAAAGGATGGACCACCAAGCTTTCTTGACTCTTTCTTTTTTATCAACATTGTTTCTGAATTATAATTAATTTATCTTCTAAATTTGCATTGGCTTTTATTCTCAAACCAATAATTAATTATTTTTTTAATTTATTAGCATATTTCCCCCAATTTTACATTAGCAAAGTGTATACTTGTTTAATTTTATTTTTCAACCGCTTCAACTCTATTGTTTCTTAATTATACATCTACGCATTTACCATTAAATTCGTCACCGAAACTAACAACCTATGCATTAAGCAACTCAAACACACACATGCGACTAATAAGTAGATTGGTGAGAAAGAACTTCGAGATTCTAAAACTCAAGCCTTGGCTAAAGATCAAGAGTGACCATAACACTAATACTATTTACCCTTCATTTCATCGAACGGGCTGTGCTAAAATTAATTGTTCCAAAAACGACGGATTAAGTTGAAAAAATCACGAATGATTTATCGACTTCTAACCCTAATACTGTTTAAATGCAAAACGAACAAGTCATTCCACGTATCTGTCATTCCAGGTAGGCACCAATGCATGCAATCATCATGCCTCTTCCCGCCAGCCGAGGATGGATGAGCATCTGCTCTAAACTCGCTCATCGAGGTTATATCCACCACCTGGAATTCGGATCCCTCGATGGCCTTGACAAGGTGTTGGTTCACTTGCCGCGTTTCCACATTTGTTCCGTTGTTTTGTAGAGAGAAGAGTTCTTCAACCTGGTAGGGGATCAAAGCGACTATTAATCATTTCACGAAAATACTTAGATTCATTCAGGTGATAACAAAATGGTACTCATTTTCTCAGACGACAAAGGTTGTTCTCGTGAACAAGAACCGCCCTGGTCCCACTCACCTCCTTCGAAGTGTCTTGGTGATTGTGTTCGGAACAACTTTACTCCGCCAGGATGCATCCTTTCCTCGACAAATTGCATCTGTAATGGCGAAAGCAAGAAACTGGTATAAAAATCGAACTCTTCTCGCATCAATGTAAAAGCAAATGCTTCATTGAAAAGTTAGGAATCTCGTACCATGTTTTTCAAAACCTTGTCCAGGCCTACATGAGGAGGTATCGATGGAATCACAGGCCGGCCCTTCTCAAAGAAGAGCATGGGTGACTTGATAGGGTCAA
This sequence comes from Euphorbia schlechtendalii, assembly GCA_949673415.1. Taxonomy (NCBI): domain Eukaryota; kingdom Viridiplantae; phylum Streptophyta; class Magnoliopsida; order Malpighiales; family Euphorbiaceae; genus Euphorbia; species Euphorbia schlechtendalii. The sequence continues at coordinate 13,397 of CATIWQ010107493.1, forward strand.
ATTTTGAAGGAGCCCACCACCTGTTAATAAAACAAGCAGTTATACTAACTGTAAAATGAGAAAAATAAGGGCACCTCGTTAAGATTGCAACAAAGTATTGTAAGACTGGAAAGAATAGTTTTAAACAATTATACAATGCCACAACTTTAAAAAACTACAGTATAAAGTGTCGATGAAAAGACTCGTGAAGCAGATATGTCTAGACAGTCCTACCCAATCCAATTGCATTCTCATAATGCACATAAGCACTAATGCTAGATTCTACCTTCACGAAGGAAAACACAAAATTTCATATTGAAATGGATAAAAAGCACAGAATAGTAGTAGTAACTGAATAATGGGTAATTACCAGTGTCCAGTATTAAAGATAAGAACATCATGGAAGCTAGAGCATGTGCCCATGTGCCTTCTGGAATGTCCATATCGACCCTATAGCCCTCTTTATATCCAAGGGATTCTAACTCTCCACCGCTAGCATTGGCTGACCACCTTCAGCAAAAAGGAGCAGAGTTGCTTGAAAATCAAATAGTTCAGACTAAGGATGGCAACGGGCCGGATCCGGGCCGGGTCCGGCTTGGACCCGGTCCGGATCCGTTTTCATATATTGGACCCGGATCCGACCCGGATCCGGCGGGTCCATAATTTACGGATCCAGATCCGGATCCCACGGATCCGGGTCCAAAACAGGTTCATGTAATTAACATCAAATTCTTAGTTTCAGCTTCCATACTTGTACATTTCACCTTATTTTAAATAGTTTACATGCTCATTTAATTATGTTCATGCAATTGGATTTACGTGGATATCAAATAATATTAATTATCCAATAT
>CATIWQ010107517.1:0-20261 GCA_949673415.1 Euphorbia schlechtendalii
GACTTATACTACAAATATATTTGGAATTATTTTTTCACAATTATTTTTTAGTAATAAATTTTAATTTTTTTTAGTTGAAACAATTAATAGTTAGGCCCGCGGGCCGGGCTTGGTTTTGATTATTTTATTAAAGGCCCAGCCCGACCCGAACCCGATGTATTTTTTCATGGGTTTGGGCCGGGCTTGGGCTATTCATTATTTAGATAGGCCCGATAAGACCCGGCCCGAACCCGGCCCGGCCCGGCCCATGCCCAGGTCTACCGAAGACGGACTTTAAGCCAACACTCCACTTTTTCCATTTGTTTTTCTCCTATTCCGCGAAATAGCTATTCCGCCAACAAACGAGGTCCTAAATCTTACACTTTTCACCTTAAATTTGCAAAAGAAAACTGATTTCCTCCCTCGATTGATGCACCGTTTGATCAAAAGTAATCCAAGGGTTTAGAGTCTTGTTGTGTAATTTGTGTCATCGCCTTGGTTTAGTGGCTATCAAATTTGTAAGTTTAAACCTACAATCAAGAATTTGCAAAATTGTCCCAAATTGCTAAAAATTACCACCCAACTCCAAAAATTAATTTAAACATAATTATTTTCATATTCTCTACAGTAAAATATAATAAATTAAGAAAAATATTTTCGGATCTCTTTCAACCATGGGCTTCGGAAGGCCGCACTCACAGCTTTATTTTAAGGTATTTGTTGCTGGTAGTAAAGTTGGGCATGGCCGGGTGTGTCGCCCAACTAGATATTTAGTAGTCTAAAACTCGAACCAACTTATGAAAGGACTAATCTTAAATCTGGTATGTGTGGCTACAAATAAATTTTTTTTGTTATTTTTATGAAAAATACTTGTAATTATGATGCAGTGAAATTGAATATAAAATATTATATAAACAACAAAAATAATAAATTTCCCAATATTTTTTAAAAAGAAATTTAATAAAATCTAAATATTATATCGAAATCATATATAATAAATACAAAATCATATATTTTCTTAATATATTTACTATAAATTCAAGCTCACCTCATATATTAGTTGGACCACAATCATTATTTTTCTTTTGTCAAATTCACTCCACATAGGATGAGAATGAACGGATTCCACGCGGAAGAAGTGATAAACATGTGTACAAATACAAATATATAAATTACGGGTGAGAACATGAGAATGAACAAAAAAGCAAGGCGCGCAAAAGAGAGCAACTACTCTATAATCCAATTATAGTTATAGACATGGCGGCCAATTCAGTAATGAAGCAAAATCCATTATTTGTATCATCAAAATCCACAGATACATCAGCTTGCAAATTCTCACTACTCCTTCCCTTCAGTGGTTCCGGCGGAAACACCTTGCCTGATCAGATTCGTGCTGCTCAAGCTAGAAGAAGCTCTGCCAATTATCAGCCAAATGCTTGGACTCTTGAGTTTTTGGACTCTTCAGAAACTGGTCATATGGTAATCAACTTTCACTCTTTCTTCTGTTATATATATACACAAAATTTCGTATAAATGGAAAAAAAACTGAAGAAAATCTTGTTCTTGATTATTAACTTAAACAAAGTTAATTTTCTAAACTCTGATTTGTGACTTTATTATTTGTTGTGGATAAGGCACTGATGATTGGCCGGATTTAGTAACTTTTGGAACTTTTGCAATAGAAATTACAGTAATTCTACAATATTTGCAAAAGTTTTATCTGCACATTTTGCAAAGAAATACTAATATAACAAACAATTTTTATTTTCTCAACGTGCATGAATTTCAATTTTTCTATTACTTCATACGTATGATACATACGTGTTAATATTAATCTAGTTATACCCCACTTGATAAAATATCTCTTTTTTTTGCTAAAATTTCTAATTCTTTTTTATGATTATGGGTTATATATGTAAACACTCAAAACCGCTATCTTGTCATAAATAAGGGTAAATTTTAGAAATATGCACCTATTACAAAACAAATGCCATATAAAAATTACCAAAATAAAAGTCATACAAAAACAAATTAAGGGTAGTGGCCGAGGTGGGGCACCGGCAGCCAAACACCCTCCCCTTTATGGGATATCTCTTTTGGCCGAAGAACCACAAAGCATCGGTGTAATTGTGTCCACTGAATTCGGATTTCTGGTTTGGCCTAGCAGTATTAATTTCTCTAAAGTTTTGCAACTCTAATAACATGTTGAGGCTTTAATTTATTAGCATTACTTATTACATGTATTAAACTCTTTTTAACAGGTAGAAAAGTACAAAAACAAGGTAAGCAAGCTTAAAGCAGAGGTGAAACATATGATAATAGAGAAAAAAACAGATATGAAGATAACACTCAGGCTTATAGATGAAGTTGAAAAGTTAGGACTGGGATATCTCTATGCTACTGAAATAAGAACAGCTCTTGATAGGTTTGTAACAGAAGAAGGGGGATTTAATTTTAATGATATCCAAAATAACCTATATGCAACTGCTCTTGCCTTCCGCATTCTTAGACAGCATGGCTACAATGTTTCTGCAGGTTTGTATTGTACAAAACCATTAACATTTTGCTCTTATTTTTTATCGCCAAGTACATATCTACATATTTAATTTGTTCCTGTGATTATAGAAGTGTTTTCTGAATTCAAGAACGAAGAAGGGAATTTCAAGGAATGGGTTAAGGAGGATATTGAGGGGATGATGAGCCTTTATGAAGCTTCATATGTAGGGTTTCCGGGGGAAACTATATTGGATGAGGCAAATTTATTTACAAAATCCCATTTGAAGGAAATCAAAGGAAACTTAAGCAAGGATGTTGATGAGCAAATAGATCACATGCTAGAGCTTCCATTCCATCGAAGAGTTCAAAGGGTAGAGGCTGAGTGGAATATTAGAGCCTATAGTAAAAGACAAGATGCAAATAAAGTGTTGCTAGAGCTTGGTGCAATGGATTTCAACATGGTACAATCTTTCTTCCGAAGAGACCTCCAAGACGTGTCAAGGTATGAATGACAATACCAATGTTGTGTTATGTTATATAGGAATAGCGTAAACAAATTATGGACATTAAACAAATAAACAAAAAAAGTATCGGTTAATAAGGGGAAAAATATAATAAAAGTGCATGCAAAATATTGAAAAAATGTTAAAAAACTGGCATGAAATATTTAGACTCTATTCTTTTCAATTTATTTGCATGTGTAAACTAAAATGAAATAAAATTTATTTATTTCAATGTAAGATTTTAAATATACAGTATTTATAAGTATTGAATCAAATTAAATTAATTGTTGAATAAATTGAAAAAATTATCGCCTAAATTTATAAATTTACTATAGCGAAATTTTTGACTTTTCTTGAGAAAATAAATACACATGTGGGTTGCGGCTATTGTGTCATGTTGCTGTCATTAACCGAATATCTAATACTCATCTTCCACATGTTATACATGTGTCTCAAAATACATTGACTTACCCACCAATAAAAACTCATACTAATGATTAACCTTCGTAATTTGTATGTCAAATTCCTAACATCAAAAGCTACCAATAATTATAGCAATTGTTTATTGTATCCTGATTAGCCATAAAAAGATGAAAGGTTTAAGTTAAAGAATTTTTGAAATAAAATTACAACAAATCGAGATATATAAATAACCTAAAAAATACTTAGGTGGCATTTGTTTTGGGAAGGGGTAAGGAATGAAATTTTCTGATTCTCTTTGTTTTGGTTTGTCCCATTTTGGGTAATCTCAAAGCCCCTTTTGAGGTAATTTCATTGCCTCACTATACTAAGAATTAGCATTCCCTTTCTTTGTCTTCATCCAACATTATTATTTCAGTTATATTATTAATTATAATTATTATTATATAGGATAATAAAAATATAAATATGATATTTATAAATCATTATTATTCCCGATGGGAGGAATAGCTATTCCATGAGTTATATGATAGCTAGGAATAGCTATTCCATTCCGACAACGAACTTTAGGCAAACACTCCACCATTTTCGTTTTTCTCCTATTCCGTGAAATGACTATTCCGCCAACCAAACGAGTCCATACAGTATTTGGATCTAATTACACCAGTAGAAACATATTTGGTATTGACAATTGAGACAACTTAAAACAAAGTTTCTTTTAAAACCCAGTCTATACAGTTTTTGTTTTATTTTCTTTCTGACGTGTTACTAACAACCTTATTAATTAAGAGCTTTTCCGCGATTCAAGTACATATTCACATCTAGACAATCTTATCTATTATAATTAGCTTAAAATTTTTGGTTTACTGGTTTTGTACACATATAACAAATAAAAATTCAATGAGCATAATTTAATATTTATTTTTTCGGTTTTCTATGGTAACTATTAATTAGGTGGTGGAAGAGATTAGGGCTTACAAACAAACTGAGCTTTGCAAGAGATAGATTAATGGAGTGCTTCTTTTGGGCTGTTGGAATGGTATTCCAGCCTCAATACAGTAACTGTACAAAAGCTCTAGCAAAAGTTGGTGCGCTAATAACTACAATTGACGATGTTTATGATGTTTATGGCACTCTAGAGGAGTTAGAGCTCTTTACAGATGCTGTTGTAAGGTAATTTTTGAGCTTAAAAATGATTTTCACTGATTAATTTCAATTTATCATGAATGTAATTTTTTTGCTTTGCTAATTTTTATTACTTAGGTGGGATGTTGACACAATCAATCATCTCTCAGACTGTATGAAATTGTGCTTCTTTGCTCTTTATAATACAGTTAATGAGATGGTGTATGAAATCCTTAAGGAGAAGGGAGAAAATGTTCTTCCTTATTTGAGAAAAGCAGTAAGATATGAACATGGTTTTCTAGTTTATAATTTATGTGTATTGTGCATTTTGGTCATTTTTGCGGTCCCAAAATTGATTCCTTGGTGGTTTCTAAAATGTATACTCTCAACCAAAACCATTAACCTCATGTGGTTAGGATCTTTAACCAAAAACATTAATCCCAAATCCGGCTCGGCCCACATCCTAGGGCAACTCCAATGGTTCTCCATTTCCCCATATTGGAGAATTCCTCAAAATGGGGAATGATCAAGTCCAACAATTCCACATATAATATATCCCAAAATGGAATTCCATATATATGAGGAACTCCAAAATGGGACATGATTATTATATTAAAATAATATTTTTTAGTTTTGATTTATTTTAATGTGTTTGATTTGAGAAATGAAATAGGAGAAATGGTTGGACTTGCTTTTAGAACTTCAAGCACATGCTGAGCTCACGAGGTCATTCTCAAGCCTACTCCACAATTCATAAAAAAAATTCTTTTGAAATTTTAATTAGCCTAATGGAAACAAATACAAATTTTATTCTGATGTCCTAAATTTTACAGAAGGTTACATTTATATTTGAATTTTTAAATATACAATGGAACTTATGATAGTCATGTTTAAAAGTTCAATAAGCTAAAAATTAAATATGCAAGACAATTATAATAATACATACTCCCTCCATCTTATTTTAATTATCTTTTTAGAGTTTTGTCCCAAAATCAAGAGATGATTTAAAAAGACTAAATTAACCTTTTGTATTTATTACATTAATTAATTGATTAATAAATTCATGTTATTAACATGGATAGAATTGACTAAGAGATGAAATAAATCTTTTAAACATTGTAAAATAAATTCATTGTTATTAATATGTATAGAATTGAAGAGAGATGATATAAATCCCTTAAATATAGAAAAGGAAATTGATTGTTATAATAAAGGGTAATAAAAAAGAAAAAAGGAAAATATTAACAAATAACAATTAAAATGAGAAGTGACAAAAAGGTTAAAAAGACCATTAAAATGATACGAATAGAGTTAAAAAATAAAGTTAATATGAGTTTTTTTTTTCATAAATGCATGAATATAAATAAATAATTTACGTAAATTATCATTAAATTGTAAGAATATCTAACTAATTAAATTTAACCTTAATTTTATCTAAATTTATTAACAATAACTTTCTCTCTTAATTAATTTGAATTTTTTAACTTAAAACGATTATATCTCTCCAACCGTTAATTTTTTCGAAATGATTTTTTTGAATATTTTGTTCGTTTCATTTTTATCTTTAAAACAAGATCCAAGTCAATATACTTTCGACAAAAAAATTGAAAGTTAAAATTGGTATAATGCATATTATACGAGTTTTCATTTTGGTATAATTTTCATTAGACCATATTTTTTATACCTGATTTTTTCCAGGTAATATAATGCGTATTATACGAGTTTGCGATTTAGTATGATGATCGTTATACCAGATTTTTGGAATGTTATACCAAAATGCAAATTAGTATAATATGAATTATACCATTTTTTGTCAAAAGTATATCGAGTTGGATCTTGTTTTAAAGATAAAATGAAACGAAAAAAATGTTCCAAAGAATCGTTTCAAAAAAATTAACTGTTTGAGAGATATGATCGTTTTAAGTTAAGAAATTTAAACTAATTAAGAGAGAATGTGCTATTAGTAGAATTGTAATTCACGTATAAGTTCAAATAAAAAATATAATTAAGGCAAAATTACTAATTTATACTATTTAGGATAAATTATAATTAAATCTTTAGTTAGCATTCCTTATAATTCCTCTAACTTTGATATTTACATGGGCCTAGCCCAATTTACATATGGTTGATTTTGTTTGGTTTTTTTTAAAATGCATGAATATGAATAAATAATTTAGGTAAATTATCACTAATTATAAGAATCTTTAGCTAATTAAATTTAATTGTAATTTTATCTAATCTTATTAACAACAATCTTCTCTCTTCATTAATTTGAATTTATTTAACTTAAAATGATTATATCTCTCAAACCGTTAATTTTTTCGAAACGATTCTTTAGAATATTTTGTTCATTTCATTTTTAAACGATAATATCCAAAAGTATATGATCGTTTTAAGTTGAAGAATTCAAACTAATTAAGAGAGAGAATGTTATTATTAGTAAAATTATAATTCACGTATAAGTTCAAATAAGAAATATAATAAGAAAAAATTACTAATTTATATTATTTAAGATAAAACTACAATTAAATCTAAATAATTAGCATTTCTTACAATTTCTCATTCATTGTTCGTTAATCTCTGTTGCAACATCGGCCTATGGACTCAAAAGAAGGAAAACTTCGACGTTGGAATATATTACATATGAACCAAACTCAGTCAGTGTACATGTATTAAGCTTCAAACTTTGGCTGGTATTGGCTGAGACTGGGCTTTATAAAAGTAAGAATGTCCAAGCCCACGCTAAAGTTGACCATAGACCCCAACTGAGAAACGATACCCAAAATTAATCGATTAAATTCAAACATAATAAATTTTACTCAATTAACAAGAAAAAGTAATTTGTTGTCTGATTGGTTGTAGTGGGGTGAGATGTGCAAAGCATTTCTACAAGAAGCAAAGTGGTTTCAAAACAAGTACACTCCATCCTATCATGAATATGTTGAAAATGGATGGAAATCATCCTCTGGACCTCTTATATTAGTCCATGCTTATTTCTTCTTGAATGACGATTACACAAAAGAAGAACTCCGACACATTCAAAGCTACCACAATCTCTTGTGTTGGCCTTCGTTGATCTTTCGGTTTGCCAACGATTTAGGATCTTCAACGGTATGCAAAATGCTTTCTCCGAATATCTCTTTAACTTTCCTTGTTTTAATATTTTGCAAAAATGAAAGTAATATATATTCTTCTTTCTCACTTTATTTTTCTTGTAACAAAGGATGATTCAAAGAGGGGTGAAACTGCGAAATCGATTTTGTGTTTCATGAACGACAATGGTGTATGTGAAGAAAGAGCGAAAGAGATGATTGCAGATTCGATTGATGAAATATGGAAGAAGATGAACAAAGAAAAAATCTGCAACACTTGTTTTTCTAAGCCTTTCATCGATACAACTTTTAATCTCGCCCGCATCGTCCATTGCACGTACCAATACGGAGATGTACATAGTGCTCCCAATGAAATATCTATCAAACGTATCTTATCCGTTATAGTTGAGCCTATTTCACTTGAAGCCAATAGCAAAGCCAGGATACTCAAATTGGAGAGCACGCTCGGTGAAGACAAATTGGAAACGGCGAATGATGCATGCCCGATTACAATTGTTTAGTGTGTGAGTGTGTGTTATATAAGAGCTGTTTGTATTAACAATTATGTTATAAAAGTATTTTAGATAAACTTTAAGATTTATAAGGTAAAAAGTGTTGGCAATGACTTTCATTGTCTAGTCTCTATTTATGTATTATTAACAATGTTTAATGATCGTATTGATTAAGGCAATCTCATCATTTTTACAACATACCTCAACCCTTTGGTTTAATGCATCTACACCCCTCTAAACTTGTCCAAAAAGGGCTGTTATCACCCTGAACTTTGAAATGTGACAGATAATCCCTTGTACTTGTCTAAAACGCTTCACTTTACCTCCCTTGTGCTAACCTAGCTTGCTACGTGGATGATCATCAAAATACATACGCGTGAAGTATACTGGTAGAATAGAAAATGAATAAAAAAATCCCTAACATTCTAATTCTTGCCATTCAAAATCCCTAATATATGTTCTTCGTCTTCTTCAAAACTTCATCTCTATTCTAAACATTTTCTTCAATTAATCATATTATTGTATCGATTCTTGGCCCGTCATTTTCATCTTTTTGTTCCAATGAAGCCGATATTTTTACGAGGGGGTAAAGTAATGCATTTTAGACAAGTGCAGGGGGCTATCTGTCACATTTCAAAGTTCAGGGTGGTAACAACCCTTTTTGGATAAGTTCAGGAGGATGTAGATGCATTAAGCCCAAACCTTTCTCTAAGTTTTAACATGTATTTATAATTTCATTTACATTTATAATTTACTTTGCAAATATATATAATATATTTATTTTGATTCCAAGAAATTATTATTAAGTTAATTAATACTTAAATAAAAATGCTATTGATTAAAAAATATATTCAAGTTTTATAAATGAAAGAAAGAACAATAAATATGAAGGGAAACAAATAGAATAAAACATGAAACTTTTTTAAAAAGAAAAGTAAAGATATGTTTGATTAATTTTTAAGAATGTTATCGCCATTTCCAAACATTAAATTTTTTTTCAAATGTTATTTTTGTCTTAAAAAGTATTCACTAATGAATTTTGTTTCATAAAATGCAAAATATATAAAAAGGAGGTAAAACTTTTGAATATAACTTTTATTAATTAAAATGGAAGCCGGTGGAACCTGGCTCAGATTTTAGTAAAAGGATTTGAATATAACTTCTTTAAGTCGAATAAATAAATACTTCTAGTTCCGAAAGATTGTCATTTTAATTAAGATTTCATTTTTTCTTTTGTTTGTCATTCTCACAAATCTATGCAAAATTCATTATTTTTGCCTAATTTACCCTTTTATTAATTAGGAGGTAGATTAAGTATAAAATGAAATTAATATAAGGTAATAATTAAGAAGAGAGATAATTTTATGATAAAGTAAAAATGATAAATTAATCATTTTAATAAAGTAATAAATATTTTATTGATCTTGATGAAAATCCTAAGATGACAATAATTCGATACCAGAAGGAGTAAATTATAAAGACTTGAATATTAAATGATTGTAAGTAAATGATAAGTAAGTAAAGAGTTAGAGACTGAGAGTTTAGAGAAATTGTAATATGAAGTATTTATCTTATTCATTCAATCAATCAATCAGCCAAGCTTTTATCCCACGCTAGGTGAGGTCCGCTATATGGATCTTTCGACACCATGAAACCCTTTCAAATGCCAATTGCTCATTAATATTTTAACAAGTGCATGTGTTTCCTAATAGTTTCTCTCCATGTAATCTTAAGTCTACCCCTTCTTTTACACTTACTTTCTATCTTTAAATTCTCACATTTCCTAATCTTTAAATTCTCACATTTCCTAACTTAAGCATCCACAAGTTTTCATGGAACATGTCCATACCACCTTAGTCATCATTCTCTCAACCTATCTTCAATATGTGTTATCCTAGTCTTTTGTCAGATGCACTCATTCTTAATTCGATCCATTCTTGTATGTCCACTCATCCATGAAAGCATCCTCATTTCATTCAGACTCATCCTTTAAATATGTTGAGTTTTATAATCACCCAACATTCGCTCTCATATGTCATGGCTGGCCTAACTATAGTTTTATAAAATTTTCCTTTCACTCTCAGAGGTATCTCTTCTTGTCACAAAAGACTCCTGTATCACTTCTCCATTTCAACCAACTTACATTAATCATATAAGTTACATCATCGTTAATCATTCCATCATCTTATAAAACAAAGCCTTGATAGTTAAAGCATTTACACTTAGTCACAATTCCATCCCCTAGTTTCACTTCTCCATCGATCCCCTTGCCTAGGCTGAACTTACTGTGCATGTACTATGTTTTACTTCTAGTATTTATCCTATTACAACGAAAAAATATGTTGCTAACTCAAGTGATGCATTTTAGTGATAAAATTTGATTTCTTGCAACTCATTCTATAAGCAGGCGAAATAAACACCTAAATATCATACATAACCATTTCTAATCTCCTGTTACATTTTTTAGACATTGCTACTATTACCTTAGAGAAATACACTTTTAAAGAAATATTTGTTCAATTTCAAGGTCCGGGGAGCTGGATTGGTCTTGTAAAAGAGAAGAGATATTAGACAAGCTTGTTCGGAGATTCAACAAAACCTCTCCGACGCTCTAATTAGTTACAAGGGAGAGAGAAGAGTAATGATGGGAATGAGTGGGAGAATGAGTTATGCTTACCATACATTGGCTATTAAGCTTGGTGACATGGCATAACTAACATGACCTCTTTCCCAAGTAATGAGTTTGGGTTTTTCTTGATGCACCTTTAGGCCAAGGGGCCTAAATTGTGACATGTACCTATCAAAATAAATGTCCCCCTCATACACAAATTAAAATTTTCAGAAAAATCTTTGTTGATACCCATATATCATTTCATTAATATTGATCTATCACTTATTCGATGTTTATGATTTCTAGAGATGTCCCCCTAGTTTAAGATGAGGTTTTTTTAAGATTCGTCCTAGCCAAATTGGGTATTTGGTGGAAAGAATACGGATTTTAAAATTTTGACGTGAAATACATGCGGGCCTTTTATGCCTTCTTCACACACTATTTGAGTCTTTAACTGCCCTACTTTATTTCGTAAAGTGTGTGTGATGATAATGGCTCAAATTCTTATGCTTCTCTTTCTATAAATACTATTCACATTTCATTTACATTTTTCAGCTTTTAACTTCTTCGCTTTTCTATTTCCGCAAGAGAATGATTTATGATTTACTTTTGACGAACAACTTTCTTCTTAATTTGCTTGTAAATTATTAGTAAGTTCTTTTCTTCTTGTTGTTTTTCTTTTGTTTTATTAGTTCTACTAGTTTTTCAAGAATATCTACTCCCTATACTCTTTGCTAACCCTAATTTATCACTGATTCTTCTAGGAACCCATTTCCGATAACTCCTCCTCTTAACATCCCTTCTACCTATGAGTGAACAAATACCAATTTTGAACATCCGAGAGATATTACTTTTGATGGACCTAGTTGGTGTGATAAACAAACAAGAGGGAGGTGAATGACTCTTTTTCGAGTGTTATACTATCCTCGGAAGTTTCGTGGAAATTAGCCTATGACGCAGTTTCTGAGTAAAACTGTTTTATGGTTTTCTCAGAATCTATCCTTTGAAGCAGTCTCTTTTTCTTATGTGATTTAAATATGTTTAAGTTATGATTGTAAAAGTTAATAAGTAAGAGTAAGAGATAACAAATAAGAGTTTTTATCTTAGTACAGCCTCTGCCTTCAATCCTTGGAGTCGATGTCCAAGCTTTAATCCACTGTAGATTCTCCTTTGGGTGGAGAAACAAACCACTAAAATGATGATAATAGATTGAAGTAGCATCCAACAATCTCAGCTTTTAGCTTTACAATACAGAAGTACCATCCTCATATATCTAGGCTTTGAGCTATTCCAACACTATGAGTATCATCCTCACTAGTGTCTAAGCTCCCCCACACTAACTTAGCAGCTAAGCTAGTGTATACAAGTTTTTAATAAAGATTTTGAGCTTTTGAACTTTGTTTCAGTAAGTCCCATTTACAAACAGATTTGAATGAATGTTTGCTAAGTGATTTTAAGTAAAGTGATTTGATGAAGAGCTTGGATATATTCAAAATTACCATGATCTCGTGCTGGCCTTCATTAACCTTTTGGTTCACCAACAATTTGAGTTCTTCATCGATATTCTTCTCGATCTATGTGTATCTTTTATTTTTCTTGTCTCTATATTATAGAGATAAGAAATTTTTGATCAATTGACAATAGTTCATCTACAAAGCAGTCAACGGCTATGGGGATTCTTCAAACTATTCCAATTCCAATCTCTGGCTGCCAAGGTTCCCATTTAATTTGGTAATCAATTTCCATATACAAATTTTGTTTTGAGAAAACTACAGAAGCTTGGGATAAAGACTACTGAATTCAAACACAGGAAAGTTAAATTGGGGTAAAGCTCGTCATCAATGAGAGAAGGATCAATTCCCAAAATTTTAAAGTGATGCTGCCAATTTAGCCGACATCGAAATTGCTTGAAAGCTAAAGCTTTCACCTTTTCCATGGGATAACAGATAAGAAGCTTATTATTGCTTTGAATCCCCAATTTGAGTTCAAAAGTTTACTCCTCTTACACTTTTATTTTCAATTTTAAAAAAATCTTAAGTTGTCTTATCTCCGTGACATTATTTGTACTAATTATTTTTGCAGCGGGGAAAGTTCCTTTTCTTTGGAAATTGCCATTATTTCGATGAGATTTCAGGAGGATGGAAAGTTTAATTATTGCAAGCTATGTCGCTTTGCGATAATACTCAGAACCATTGATGTGGAGGCAGTCTTCAAATAAAAGTACGCTAAGGTAAAGCCTTTTTCAAGTTTAATGAAAGTTTCAGGTTGATTATGAGCTACGTAAAGCTAAAGATTCGATATGTGCCAAACACACTTGTAAAGCAAAGTCAGTCAATTTTCTCTATTTAAAAGTACAAGGCTTCAAGCAAGTACCTGTTTATTCTTCATACACAAATATGTCTATTGCAGGGAAATCTCATCAGATATGTCATATACCACTATGATATGTTCATTTTTAGTTGGCATGAGACAATTACCTTGCCATGATTTACCAATCTTTTGGTTTATGTAAGTGACAGTGGCCATCCTGAGTGATTCACCCAGTATTTGGTAGCGCATCCGGCTCAGAGTCAAATTGTCAAGCTATACAGTACAAGATGAGATGGTTTCATAGCTAAAATCCCGTATCGACGGCATAAGCAGCTGATTAGTAATATCACTTTTTCAACTAATTGATCTAATCTCTTTTTTGTTACATCTCTGTGAAATTAAAGGTTAACAAAGTTTCCGCTAGCTCAAAAACAGTACTTATATCCTTGTGTAAGAAGCAAACATTACAATCGTTAAGCACGTTTAAAGAGAGAGTTGATATCTTTATAAAAATCACATGTCGGTTAACGAGTCTCGTGGCACAATACCGACAATCATAGGTGACGAGCCAAAAACAGACCTATCAACAACCGTAAGAAATAGTCTCATGACAGCATATTGCATAGCCGACAAGCGAAAAACAGACCTATTTAGACAGTCGCATCGTTGCATGATGATAATTCTATGATGGGAATACTAAAAATCTCTACTCAAGATAGAGATCGAATTACATATGAATTATTCTACAGATAATATCAAATACAATATTTATCCAACTAAGATTCCTAATCCTAATCAATTTAGGAGTCATTGAGATCTATATAAAGGCATCTATGCCTCAAAGGTACGTGATCTCATTCTTAATTCTCATTATTATTTCGTCTCCTCTCTTAAATCTGGCGCTAACTTAAACATCGAAGAGGCTACGCCAATCACACGGCTAACCTTATTTTGTCTTGCAAATACACAATTCGGTCAAGGCGATACACAATTAAATTTTGAAGATTGTAGTATACAAACCAATTTTTATTTTTCAATCTTTCACTTACCAATTGACATAGCAACTATATTGTGATAGATCATCCAAATACAAGTCTTCTGTTTCACTCATTCTCATGAATAAAACAAACTTGGAATATTTATTATTATCAATCAATGAAAACTCTACTCATATTATTGTACAATAAATAAATGCAAAATATTATTATTTTTATAATGTGACACTATAATTATGTACAAAACATCGAACATAACCTGAGAATTGAGACACATCAATATTTCCAACATGTAGAAGCCATGCTTAAAGTATCTGGAATCAATTTCCTTCTCTAAAATATATGGAATACAACCACGTGCACCAAAGTTCATTTTTACTTAATGCTTAATTGGAGGACTTTAATTTATTTTTCAGTGAATTATAATGCAATACATAAATAAAAATTTCATTGTATAGTTTTTCCGTTATATTTATCTCCCTAGTAACGGTGTACCACTGATTGGTTTTTTATTTTTTTTAAAAGAAGGCATAATATTGTATTTCTTTATACATTAATTCTTATAGACCGTACTAACAAGTGAAATCATATAATGATACAAGATCATTGACATAGAACAAAGTCTCTCAACCGTCATTTTGATGTGTATTAGTGAGATCTAAAATATTGGAGGGTAATACACATTAAAATGTTTATTGAAGGACTTGTTCCACCTTAATGGTCTCATTGCATAATATCCCATAACAAAATATTTATATTTTCCTAGGGCTCAAAAAGTTCAGGCTGGCCACATATTTACATGTGGATGAGATCTGTGCTATGCCTGACATAGCGACGTAAAACGTACATCCTTTGCACTATTCATTTTACTGAAAGTTACCAAATATACAAGTGAGAAAAACGTTCTTGTAACGAATACCAATCAATTAGTATACCAAATAATGTTTGTTGTCTTCTATCTCAGAAAAGAAAACAATCACTACTTTTATCTGTGATAGTTGACTTGATTATTCACCTGGTCCCCACTTTCCAATTAAAGGAGGAAGACTAATTCAGGTATAAAACACCCCACCCCTAGATAACAGCC
This sequence comes from Euphorbia schlechtendalii, assembly GCA_949673415.1. Taxonomy (NCBI): domain Eukaryota; kingdom Viridiplantae; phylum Streptophyta; class Magnoliopsida; order Malpighiales; family Euphorbiaceae; genus Euphorbia; species Euphorbia schlechtendalii. The sequence goes on from CATIWQ010107517.1 coordinate 15,131, forward strand.
AACCTGAATATTATCGAAAAGTTATTGAAAGTAGAAAAGTAGAAGTAGAAATACTCTAGAGGGGGGGTGAATGGAGTAGATGAGATTTTCGCGTTTGACCGAGAAACAGATTGCGGAACGTGATATGAGCTGTGGACGTCAAGGCCTTGAAATTAGAAGTCAAGGTCTTGAAACAAATTGTCAAGGCCTTGAAATAAAAGCAGTAAGCAAATGAATATAAATGCGTAAAGTAAATTGCACAAGTATTTTTACGTAGTTCGGTTAAAACGGCAACCTACTCTCCGACCCAGGGTCCTATTAACCCTTAGGATTTCAATGTGCTATTTTATTAATATCTTGAGTTCTAGAACAACCTAGAAGATGTAATCCCTTTCTTCTAATCCGTAGCTAAACCCCGCTACAATTCTAATTCCAACTCAATCCCCAATACTAATAAAATACAGCCTCACTTGTATACGTTTGAGTATGTGATACTCTTAATATAATAGTCAACTCTCAAAAGAAATAACAATAATAATAACAAGAGAGTATAAAATAGATGAATATCAAAAATTGAAACTCTTTGATTCTTGTAACTATGAGGCTTTTTTATTTCTGATGTAACTCGTTGTCCCTCTGCCATTTCAGCCTTCAGAATTGTTTCCTGTATATAGACTCTATGAAATCTTCTAACCGTTGAAAGAGATCAAGTAGCTGTTGATTGACTTCTAGTCGTTTGAATCAAATCTCTTTCCAAAGATTTGTTGGACTTTTTCAAACAGGTTTCTATCCATTTATCCAACTGCTCAATTCTGAATAAAACCTTAATTTCGGCTAGCTAAAAGCCAAAATTATCTCACAAATAATATTCAAATAAGTAAACAATATCTTAACAATATTGACCAATAATTTCGAATTCAACAAATGATAAATAAGAGAGATAAAATCTCAGCATTATCCAAACAATTCAAGTATTTGAATAAATCAATTATCCACAAGATAAAACCTGCATTTTAATTTATTTTTCTTCATAATCAACATAGGAGTTAACAATCTCCCTCTTGATGAAGACAAAACAAATATGCATTATCATATTCGTAAACCTGTAAACCAAACTTCTCAAATAGCAATATATTACAAACAATATCCAAGTATGGTAGTGTAAAGCACAAATCATGCAAAACAATACACACACACACACACCATCACAATTAGCAAAAATAATAATGTACTTAAATATTTCTTCCCCTTTTTGTCTCCATTAAGGAGGGAGAATATAATTGTTTGGATCAATAGTTCAAAAAGATTTGAGAAAGGACAAGTAAAAAACTAAAACTTCCTATTTCTAACATCTTCTGCTCTAGCCTCCTTCCATCTTCCTTGTGCCTTATGCGTTGTTGCAGCAGCCTTCATCTCATCCAACCTTCTCTTTTCCTCATCTCTATACTTCTTTACCACAGAATATGTCCCAACTGTAATGACATTTGGTTCAGTTGAAGGAGGTCTAAAGATTGGTTTATCCCTTACTTGGAGTTCAATGTTTAGAAGAACATTGGCAGCCCTTTCCCTTGTATGCTGTTCAGCATCCTCTCCCAAGGGTAGAATGGATCCAGCAGTGACAAAATTCAAAGCTCCAAGATAGCAAAGTTGGTTAACCTTAGCATTGACCATTTGGACAAGCTCATGGGTGGAATCCAAACTATCCTTAACCTCATTTCTAAACTCCATCATATTAGCATTTAGAGATTCAAGTCCAAACTCAAGTGCTTCAATTCGCTCTAAATGGTTTGGCTGGATGGAAGAGGAAGAAGAAATAGAAACAGAAAGTTTCTTTTGATTAAAAGGAAGAGTTTTAAAATCATCAGAAGATAGATTGGACTGAAAAATCCAGGAGTTATCAGAAGATAAAAACATACCTAATATATTAAAAGTGTCCAATCCAATAGGAGAAAAGGGACATTTTTCAAAAAGTTCATCCTCAAGAGGGACATTAAAATAAGCAAAAATAGTTGGAAGTAAGTTGGCATATGGCAAAGGAGAGGCCCTAGAACTGGCTAGAGAAAAATTCAAATGATTCAAAATCAATTTAGGCAAATTGACAGAAAAATTGTTCATTAACAAAAGCAAAAGTTCAAGATTTTGATCAGTAAGCAATTCTCTTGAATTAGACCTAGGTATAATACACCTAACTAGAATAGTAAAAAGCATTTTCACAGGAAGATTTAAAACATTATGAGTAAGTTGTTTACTTACAGAACAATCAGAAACAAAAAGAGTTTCACGAGCTTTTGCTAAACAAATAGCCCTAGAAGGATGAGAATTCGAAGAAATCTCAGCAGAAACACCAAATAAACGAGAAATTAAATCAGCATTTATCAAAATTTTGATACCCTTAACCTGAGAAGTCAGGGTAGGTTCCCCTTTTTCCCTTTGGGCAACAAGATTAAGAAAAAATAGCCTAGTCAACCTAGGGTAAGAGATAAGTCCTGGGTTAAGCAAGTTCCACAGCCCAGAAGATTTTAAAATAGATAAACAGGGAACATGCAATTTTTCTAAAAAAAACAGTATCTACTGGTTCACAAAAGCAAATTTTTCGAGAATGAAAGCCATCAAGCCAAGTACCATTTAAAGTAAAATTGTTAAACCAAGAGCTTGGAAGAGATGCGGGTACCTGAGATGGTGAAGTTTCTGGATTAGACGGAGAAGAGGGTGGACGAGTTTCAACCGGTAACGATGAAGTTCCTGCTTTCATTTTACCCTTCTTTGCTGCCGATGCTTTGGGAGTAGAAGAAGCAGATCGTTTGGGAGCCATTTAGGTTTTGAGAGATTTTTGAAATAGAGAGAAAAAGATATTTGAAAAACTGAATAGACGTGAGTGTGAGAGAGAGGAAAAAGAAAAGAGTATTTAAAACAAATACACTGCTGAAAAATTACCTATTTAATTAGATAACCTTCAGGGCCTGATCCAAAGCCCATTAAAAACAAGTAAAATGCTCAAGACCTTAACATGATTTTCAAAGCCTTGAAAACCGTTGTTAAGACCTTGACAAAACACATATAAAATAAACAAAGAAACATACCTTAAGCTCCCCCTAAATATATGCCTCCAAATTCAACATGCCTAACTCATGTCTAATGAAGTTAAATCGCTCTTCAGACAAAGGTTTCGTGAAAATATCAGCCAATTGTGATTCGGTTGGGATAAATGAAATTGTCACATCTCCCTTCTCCACATGATCTCAAATGAAATGATGTCTTACATCAATATGCTTGGTTCTTGAATGCTGCACTAGATTTTTAGTTATAGAAATAGCACTAGTATTATCACATTTAAGAGGAATACCTTTATAATCTAGGCCAAGATCTCATAGTTGTTGGGCTATCCAAAAAAGTTATGAGCAACATGCACAAGCAGCGATGTACTCAGCTTCAGCAGTAGATAAAGCTACAGAATTTTGCTTTTTCGAATGCCAACATATCAAGGATGATCTCAAAAATTGACAACATCCTGATGTGCTTTTTCTATCAACTTTATATCCTTCAAAATCTGCATCTGAATAGTCTACAAGCTTGAAATCATTAGTACATGGATACCAAAGACCAAAGTCTTTAGTACCATTAAGTTATCTAAAAATCTGTTTAACAGCACTTAAGTGTGATTCCTTTGGATTGGCTTGAAACCGTGCACATAGACAAACGCTAAACATTATATCAGGTCGACTAGCAGTAAGGTATAGGAGTGAGCCAATCATACCTCTATATGCTTTCTGATCAACTGACTTACCATTAAGATCTTGATCTAATGAGAGTGAAGAGCTTACTAGAGTTTTAGCCACTTTGGAATTTTCTATATTGAATTTCTTCAATAACTCCCTTGTATACTTTCCTTGATTAAGAAAAATACCATTCTTTTCTTACTTTATTTGGAGCCCAAGAAAAAAATTGAGTTCTCCCATTAAGCTCATTTCGAATTCCTTGCTCATAAAGTCATAGAATTCCTTACACAAAGACTCATTAGTAGATCCAAATAGTATATCATCAACATAGACTTGAATAATCAAAATATCAGAATCCTTATAGCTCACAAAAAGAGTTTTATCAATAGATCCTCGAACAAAACCTTTTTCAAGAAGATATTTTGAAAGTCTATCATACCAAGCCCTAGGTGCTTGTTTTAAACCATATAAAGCCTTATCTAATTTGTGAACATGGTCAGGAAATTTTTCATTTTCAAAACCAGGAGGTTGAGCCACAAAAACTTCTTCTTGTAAAAGACCATTTAAAAAAGCACACTTCACATCCATCTAAAATAATTTGATATTCATAAAAGCAGCAAAAGCAAGCAATATACCAATTGATTCCAATCTAGCAACAGGAGCAAAATTCTCCTCATAATCTATACCTTCTTCTTGATTATAGCCTTGTGCTACTAACCTTGCTTTGTTTCGGATAATCTTACCATTCTCATCAAGTTTGTTGCGAAAAATCCATTTGTTGCTGATGATTGAGTGATTTGTAGGTCTAGGCATGAGTTTCCACACTTTGTTTCTTTCGAATTCGTTAAGCTCACTTTGCATGGCCAAGATCCAATCAGGTTCTTAAATAGCTTCAATATAATTCTTCGGTTCTACAAGAGAAACAAAAGCGTAAAAGGAACATAAATTTTTAAGATGTGATCGAGTAGTGATACCGGTTTTTGGACTATTAAGAATATTTTCCACAGGATGAGAAGAGGCATGCTTGAACTTTCTTTTTGGCTGAGGTTGTGCATTTTGAGATTCTTCAAGACCTTGAGATGGTTCATTCTGTTCATCTTGTTCGTCTTGAGGACTAGGTTCAAGGCCTTGTGATACTTCACTTTTATTTCTGATTGCACTGTCTTTGCTAAGGTCAAGACTTTGAAACATATTCTCAAGATCTTGGAGTATAGGTTCAAGCCCTTGAGCTGTTTTGTCTACAACTTGAATAATTCCTTGCATATTCTTTGTTCAAGCGCATTCTTCTTCATTAGATGAATATTCTTCCTCATGATTATTTAGATTAAGATCTGTAAAACTTTCACTCAACAAACCATTATCACTTTCATCAAATATTACATGGATATTTTCCTCAACACACTTGGTACGCTTATTGAAAATACGATAAGCTTTAC
>CATIWQ010107526.1:0-13073 GCA_949673415.1 Euphorbia schlechtendalii
ACTTTTTGGCGCTAATGAATTAGAGTTGAACTTTTGTAGTTCTCAGAGGGACTTTTTCAACCATCTGAGGCTTGAGTGATCGTCTAGTATTTATCCAATTCCATCTCTGAAAATTATGGCCTCTGGGACTTTACAGCTCCTCTGACGACTTCATGTTCTCCAGATGATACTTCATTCTGAGGCTTTCTTCTGAACTCAGAACTTACAAAACTTATTATCCTTTGAGAACCAACAATAATCATCACAAAATATGGTATTTGTCACATATAATACATCAAAATGAATTAAACTCAACATGACAATTTTAAAAGTCGTCACAAATAGTTAATCATTTTGTGACAACAATTTATTTTGACAACTTTTGTTGTAATGAATAAAGAAACATAATCGTTACAAATGGGTTACTTGTCATATATAATACATGAAAATCAACTAAACTACATGACAACTTTAAATTATCATCACGAAAATGATTATTCATGATAATAATTCTTGTCGTAAAAAAAATATTAACATTGTCACTCATTTATATATGTGACAAGAATTATTGTCACAAAAATATTGTTGCTGATAACTGAGTTACAGATAATATTTTCAAACTTATTGTCATGAAAGTTGCAATTTTTGTGACAATAATGTTTTGTCACATTTACTTTAGTTATCACGAATGTAGCAGGTTGTCATGTATTCTATGACAAATTTTAGTGACCATGAGTGACAACTTTTATTAGTCGTCTCAAAAATACTTTTTGTAGCAACATTTTATTGTCACATAACATGTAATGACAATATTTTACTTAAGTTACAACTTTTCCTGTCACCATCTATTTATAGTTACAACTTTAACTTGTTACATTAATTATTTGTAACATTTTTGGATTGAAAGGAACTCAAATCAACATCAATAATTTTGAAAGTTCCAGAAAAAAATGTAATTAACAGAAAAGAATCCTAAAGAAAAAATTAACAAATGAACAAAATAAACTAAATGCATATATACTAAAAACAAATAAGCCTAAAATCAAAGGTAATCAATAAGGAGCAAAAGAACATCAAGACTTTCGAGTTCTAAAAGGAATCCTAAATCTATATGCATGTGAATTAATTTAATCACTCTAAATTTCATCCACAAAATAGGCAAAGTCTTGTATAAAATGCATGCATGCTTATTTGGGAAAATAGACACTAAATCAATAGGAAACAACAAACAAGTTTCACCTTCAAAACAATAAGGAAAAACAAGATAGCATACCATAAGTGGTTGTGCAAGGATATTTGAACACTTCAACTCACAATTTTCAAATTCACTGAGGTCAAACAAAATCAAGGACTGTAACCACTGCAATCCTTTATCAATCTACAAAACAACACACAAGCAAAACCAACTTACAAAATAATATTTATGCATGTCAACCCAAAAAAAATAACAGATATAAGTGAAGGTCTATCTAGTACAAGTAAGAACAACAAAATTTCCAGTAAATGAAATAAATTGATTTAGATCAATTAAAGAAATTAAGAAAAGGAAACGTAATCTCAACTTGTCACCTAACCATGAAAAAACTGATCTGAAAAAGGAAAGTAAGAGAAAGAGACACAAAAATTAAATGATTCAACAAAAAAGAAACAAATCAAGTTGAGCAGAGAAAATAAACAAAAAAACCTGATCTTAAGCCATTGAAGAAAGGTAATATGTACTATCTTTGTAGACTGAAAAATAAGATGAAAAAGAAGGATGAAAGAGCAAACATTAAAAGGGAATGAAAATGGCGAGGAGAGAGATTCTCCAGTAGGGGAAAGAAAGAAGCAAAGTCATCGGCAGACTACGTGGGCGGCGGACAAGGGAGAAACCCATTGGGAATTTGAAGAGAGGTGAGCCCTAATTGTTTGGAGAGAGAGAATAATTTATTAGGACTCCAAACGAGAACAATAATAAAGTGGAAGGAGTTTTCAAATTTGGCTTGTTAGTTTTCATTTTACATTTCCATTTTGTTATTCTTAACTTAGAGAAGAATAAAAAACTTTGAAATGACATGTTAAAAAAATAAACTATTTAAGAGATAATGAAAAATAATGTAAAATAATTAAAAGATGATGTCATGCGCAAGGTGGAAGGTTGGTTAGTAATTTGAAATTTTGTTGGAATGTATTGGAGAAAATATCAAATCTAAGACAACATTTTTGTTTTTTTTTTTTTTTGAAAAGGCAAATGGAAAGTCATAAGGAGAACAAGCATCCCAACTTTCTCACAACCAAATTTTTTTATTAAAATTTAATCCTAAGGTGACATTATTTTAAATTTTTAAAATTTTGGTTTGTAAAAACTCAATTACATAACTAACCCATTTATGTGAAGCCCTTAAAAATGACGTTAATTAGTTTGGTATTCCAGACAGAAATCTAACTTCTAAGTGATCCCAACCATGTATAATATAAAGTCCAATTTTATGTTAAGTTATGGAAACTTTAATCATTATAATAATTAATAATTGGATACACTGTTGAAGAACACTTCAAATGGCAATCAGGTAACCCCACTTCTCTCCCGACTCACCAGTCACTTTCGAATCTGTCATTAAAGTGCATTCAAAAAGAAAATAAAAATCATTTTATTTCTCGGAAACATGCACCGATAATTTAGAAGAAGTGGAAACATGCGCCGAAAAGACAAGGTGCCATAAAAGAAGAAGTAGACAAACTATTAAAAGTAGGGCACATCAGAGAAGTAAGTACCCAAGCTTCCTGTTTAACGTGGTGTTGGTGAAAAAACCAAGTGACGCCTACAATTTGTGCATGGATTTCACTAACCTAAATAAGACGACTCAGAAAAATAGCTACATGCTTCCAAGCATGGACAAACTAATGGACTCAACGGCAGACTACGTAGTCTACTCGTTGTTGGATGCAAAATGCGAATACAACCAAATTCCCCGTGAACCTAGAGGATGAGAAGAAAACATCCTTCATAACCCACAAGGGCACATACGGCTACACATTAATGCTTTTCGGACTGAAGAATGCTTGAGTATCTTACCAAAAATTCGTCAATGACATGTTCAAGGAAGAAATAGGCAAGTCAATGAAGGTTTGTGTGGATAACATGATCATCTTGTTGGTCTGAAATAGGTCAAACAGCACAGCAAAGGGGGGTGAATGCAGGTACTTAGTTCTTTTTAAGATTTATAAAATACTTTTCCAAGTTTTGTTTTTAGACGTGTGTTGAGTAACATGTGCTGAGTGTAGGTCTAAAAACTATAAATTACTCAGCTTCGCTGACTTAGTTTATCTTCAATCTATGCCGAGTACTTTACTTAGCTTGAATTGGTTTTTCAAACTAAAATTATACAATAGAGAGAATGATGAATGATCAAGACACTATAAAGACAGAATACAAAGGTAAGAACTTTAACACCTAGGATTTTATCCTAGTTCGGCCTCGAGCCTACCTCTAGTCCCTGGATTCCTTTTCAAGTTTTAATTTACTAGTGTTTCTTTCTTTCCTTAGGTGGAGAACCCTTTACAAAAGGTAGATGCGATTGCAAAAGGTACCTTCCTTTCTTACTAGCTCGTAATCCACAGTATAGGTATCCTTCCTAAAATGTCACTCAAATTTGAATAATAAATATCGAACTAAGGATTTAAAATTATAAAAATTGTTGAATCCTTTTACAATATTAAATCTAAGATTGATTCTCTCTATTACAAACTGATTGATAGATTTGCATTTACTTTAGAATGTTTGATATGGAATTTCTAAATGCTGGGAATATTTTGACAGTATTTCAACTCTTAAGAAATTTCGAGGTGATTCACCAAGTTTGAACTTCTACTTCAGTCTTCTATTTATACTTGGAAGATTTTGAAAGTAGTCGTTGCAAACTTTTCATCCTAACTTTATCTTCAATTTCTCTTCTCTTCACAATTTTTGAATTTATTTGTTTGAAACAAATTCTAGGATGTTTAGAGACAGAGAATTCGAATGTTGAAGCTTGAGATTAATCTGTTAATCTTGATGCATCAAAAACTCATTTCTTCAAGCAATTCTGTTCCGATAGAGAGGCGTGCGAGATGTAACATGGAAGCTTGTGATTTGTCTAATTGCAGACATTGCAGAGTTGCGCGGAGACACTGAGAAATGGCACATGTCAAAAGATACCTTTTGTCTTAGACTTCAGTGAGGAATCTCCAACATTTCGAGTTGACACCTTTTCGCTGTGAGAACCACTGGAATATCTTCTTTAATTTCAATACTTTTTCTCTTAAAAAGCATCAAAGATATATTATGTCTCTCACATACAGCGTTAAAGACATATGTGTCATTTTAATCTCTAAGTGTTAAAAGAACTCAACAAGCTACTTAGCTTCTCTGAGTCTATATCACATAAACTATGTAATACTAAGCTATACTCAACTGTTCTTACTCTAAGCCATAACTTAATAAACACTTAGTAAACTGAGTTATTTTTCTTTAAACAAACTCAAGTGAACCTATTTAATTAAGAGTCTACTAGTACTCAATTAATTTCACTATCCTAGAATGTTTCTTATTTCCAAAACATTTTTAAGTACTGTGAAGTACTATGAACTTGGGTTCAACAATCTCCCCCATTTTGGAATAGATAACAAACCAGGTAGTAGAAGAGATTAATTGAATAAATAGTTTATAGATGTAGAGATACCTGAAAAATGATGTAAGACTCCCCCATACCGAGTGAACTCCTAAGTTAGTGTGGACTCCCCTATACTAAGTGGGTTCTCTTCAATCAACTTAACTCCCCCATACTTAGAGGAATTTTCTTTGAAATTCGGACTTTATCTTACTTTAGCTTCTTCTTGATAATGGTCTTAGATTATTCCTACAATAGTTTATAAGTAGAAATAACAAGGCATAAACAACAAATATAAAGTTAAAAAGCTCTTAACTTGATAGAAATAAACTTGAATTTTTCATTGATAACACAAACTTAGTCAGTACACAAATTATGTTCAAAGCCAAGTGATTATATTGAAGCACTAATACAAGTTTAATTCTATTCTAAGCCATCTATGGGTATTCTAAGGCTGATGAGAAGAAGATGATCCATCGCCTTTTGGATAACTTAAATGGCTTAAATGGCATTGTTGACTTAATTGATGCTACAGTTGTTGATGTTGCTGAGGTTGAGGATGCACAGGCCATTGTGAAACTGAAACTGTGTATTGTTGTGTTATCCTCTAGGCATTTTCAACTACTTTCTCCTCCTTTGTTATCTGGCCCTTAACAATTTGTTCAAGGCACAAATAAAAGGAGTCGAGAGTAGACTGAAAGTCCTCTTGCTTCCCTATGATTGCTGGAAAGATCTCTTGCTCTAGCTACTCTTTTCCTTTTAGTGTAAGGATGTCTTGATCATTGAGTTCTTCGAGAAGCAAATGATTACACTGGGGGAGATGAGTGATATGATCAAACCCTTGATAGGTAAACTATTGAAAGCACTACAAGAGACCTTTGAAATCTAATGTAGAAAGTGTGATCTTCAGTTTATCTTCCATATCAATGATCCAAGGACCAAAATTATTCATAGCCTAGGCTGTGAACTCAATATCCCTAGAGTCATACAACCCGGTGGTGACAAATTGATCTACGGTCTCCTACATATCAAAAAGACGATCCTTAAGGGCATTCAATTTCTTATGCATTAAGAGACCGTTGTCCGAGTCTAGAGACTCAGTTGGCTCAGGAATGAGTTTTCCCATTGCATCGAGGAGAGCTTTCTACGCCTTTATTACTTAATCATCAATATTTTCATTGATAACTTTGTAGGCTGAGTCAATTTTTTCTCCAAGCGCATCAAGGTTGAGCACATGTTTATCCATTTTCTTTGCAACATCTTTAACAGTCATGAGAATGCGATCCACCTTCTTATCATAATTTACCATCAGATTGGACATCTTCTCCATCACTTCGCACATGATGTGCTTGAGATCCTTAATGAAATCAATTTACTTTGACAACTCATTGATCTTGTTATTCGTTAATGTCTTAATTTTGGCCTGTTCTTCACCAAACTTATGAAACTACATAGTTTGAGTAGCCAAGGTGGCATTCAAACTACTCAGCTTCTCCGTAACAGTGTCTATACTACCCTTCATCTTTCCTTCTACTGCATTGGTAATAACAGTAAACATGGGGATATAGGAGATAACTACATTGAGTTGAGTTGCAGAATCAGTAAGCCCATTGAGAACAAGTGCCATCTTGTCCACCTAACTCTTCGCACTTTCCTTTACAAGATGATTATGAATTGTAAAAACTCCCCTAAATCTTCTCAGATTCTTCAAAGTAAACCATTTTGAGGGAATGCTTGAGTGAGCATCAAACTCCGAAAGCTTTGCCTTGGTTTTGGTGGACAAGTCTGTCAACTCTTGAGATAGTAGCACTCAGTTAACTTCTCCATCCAAATCACCATCCAATTTTCATAGTTGGGAATTTCTTCCTTTCCAACTCCCTTATCTAAGCCAAGATGGCTGAATCAACCAAGTCCTCTTTGACTAGCTTATTATTGGAGGGAGTTGCTTCATTGGCTGTAAAATTTACCTCAGCAACAACCTCACTTGCTTTTCCTTGTTGAGCGGAGTTCTCATCTTCAGGAACTTCCCAAATCAAAGGGATTAGAGGGGTAGAGGTTGGTTTTAAAGAAAGGGTAGGTTTAGTAGTGTTTTGTACAATTGAAGAAGTGGGGGTTAGTTAAGATTTTACAGGAGAAGGAATGAGAGTTGTTTGAGTGTTAGGTTGAGGTGAAGATTAGGTGGTATTTTCTTGTGAATGGTTTGGAGAAGGAGTGTAAATTGAGGAATTTACAATAGAATGAATATGGGAAGGAGAAATTACATTAGAAGTAGGTATTTAGGAATTTACAGAAGGAGGGATTTTAAGATTTACAAGAGAATTAGGTAAAGGATTTACAGACGAAATTGAGGTAGGATTTATAAGTACCTAGGGGTTGGCTGATTGATCCAAGGATGGGTCAGCCTCAGGTAACTCAACCTGAGATGGAAGATTCTCAATATGAGTGGAAATTTGGCTGGGGATGTTAGAATCAGGAAGAGCAGATTCTTCTTGATTGATTATCTCCACATCATCAACTTCTTCATCGCTGCTCACTACCTGAACATTCTCTTGAGGGCGCATAGTGGACAATCTTTTACGCTGAGTGCCCCTTGCCTTGGAAATGACTTCCTCCACATTAGAAGCAGTATCAGAATTGATGGTTTTAGGATTCTCTTTGCTTTTCTTTGAAGTACCCTGACCCGCATCATCCTCAAGATCCTCGAGCTTGCTTTTTTTTTCTAGCGCAGGCTCTCCCCTTACTCTCTAGCGCCTTCCTCCTCTTCAGCCCTTTGTTTCACATCAGCTTGCCTTTGAGCATGAATCTTTAACTTCATTCTATTCTTTTTCCTAGCTTAAGGTTGGGTAAGCGTATTTCCTACCCTTAATTTTATTGTGCTTGCTCTAACCCTTTGACCAACAGCCTTGGTCTTTGGAGAGGTGGGACCAGAGGTAGTAGAAATCTAATCCAAGTGAGCAGAGGGGTAACATCATCTGTTGTTCCCTCTTTAGAGTCTTTAAAGTCTACCATAAAGGAATCATCATCCTCTTTCATCAAATATTTGGGAATAATGTTGGTTCTTCCTTTGCCTTCTTCTGTTTAAGGTCTTGAATCTTGGTGTATCGGGTATGGATTTGTTTGTTCTTGAGATTGCTAAAGTGGCTCATATCCAAAGTCCTCTTCAGTAAGACCACTATTTTGCCAGGTCCATCTACAAAGGATGAGACATCCATCCTCATAGCCTTCAGTTCTTGAGATTGCCGAAGTGGCACATATCCAAAGTCCTCTTTAGCAAGATCACTATTTTGCTAGGTCCATCTACAAAGGATGAGACATCCATCCTCATAGCCTTCATGAGGGTCGTGATCAAATAACAATAATGGTAGATGGTAGTAACTTTGGTCAGGTGATAAAGGATCAACACTGGACAGTTAAGTTGCTTACCTTCTACCATATGGTAAACCATGCACGTCTTGAAGTATGTGCAACTATTTAACAACCTAGTTTTGGGTAAAATCAACTTCATTAGCAGCTCATGACAAGCTCTTGCTTCCCAGCTCATCCTTGAAGAGGAGATCTCTCCAGATCCGTAATCATCAGGGAGTTCCCTATCTTATAGGATAAAAACTTGTTCTTCATCTCTAATCCTTCTTAGAGAAGTGCCCTTTGATGGCATGTCGAGGAGACTTCCCACCAGCTTCGAACAAATAAGGTGCAAAACATTGTTAATTTCTACCATCAGCACATCACTATGCCCTTGAATAGAGTAGAGTTTTCCATAGGAGCATTGAATAAAGCTTTTGATGGTTGGACCTTCCAATAGCAAAAATTAACTAAGGTTTTTCTTCTTGATGACTTCATGAAGGAATTTATTATTTAGTAGCCCTTCATATTCCACTTTGAACACTAGACCAAAGTTTTGATTATCTAGCCAAACTATCTTAGTGAAGATGGTTCCATGGAGAAAGATGATCTTTTCAACAGTGTTGTCGATGTGAACAAAAACGCTCTTCTTCGAGACACCTTGAAGCTTTAGAGTTTTCCTTATGTTTGCTATTTTCAGTTGAGAGAGTTTGAGAGAAGAGAGAATTAGGGTTCTTTTGGGAAAATAATTGGGATTTCAGAAATGCTAGTAACCTTCTCTCTTCAGCATGCTGCCGCTTATATAAGCTCTTCAACTTGCAGATGATATGTGGTGCTTGCACAACACAAGATGAAAATGAATGCTGAGATTAATACGAATTTAACCGACATAGTAAAATGGTGAGTCTTAATTTAAGACAGATCTAATTCAAAAACACCCTTTGGATAAAGTAGATTTTAAGTTTTAACCGTGAAACTGAATCTCCAGTGTTACTTTAAAATATGAACAGTGTTAAATACTTGTTACCTCGCTTGTTTGAGTTGAGACTTGATTTTCAATACTTAGCCAAATTTCATGAGTTTTCTTCACATGGGGTTTGCCATTCCAATTAGCTGCCTAAGAACATTGAATTTCTCCTTTTGCTAATGGTTTGGTGAATATGTTAGTTGACTATTCTTCTAAAAGAACAAACTCTAGTTTGAGCTCTCCCTTTAGCACATGATCCCCTATGAAATGATGTCTTACATTGGCATGCTTCATCTTGCCATGTTGAACTGGATTCTTGGACATGTTAATTATGCTCTTGTTATCATATATAACTTCGAGGAATTTAGACTTTATACCATAATCCTCCTGTTGTTGCTTAATTCATAATAGATATGCTACACAATTTCCTGTTGCCATGTACTCAGCTTCAGTTGTACTCAGTGTAATAGATTTTGCTTCTTACTATACCATGAGACAAGGCATTCTCCAAGGAAACGACATCCTCCTGTGGTGCTTTTCCTATCGAGCTTGTCTTTGCCATAATCAGCATCTGTAAATCATCTAGGAATAAAATCTGAGCTATTGGGATACTATAAACCTACATCAATAGAACCTTGTAAGTACAGGATAATTCTCTTAACAATTGCTAAGTGAGATTCTCTGGGGTCAGCTTGATAACGTGCGTAATAGCACACTAAATATTGAATATCATGCCTACTAGTAGTTAAGTAAAGGAGAGAACCAATAATACCTTTGTGTAAGTGGACATTGGCTTTGAATGCTCCATATCAAACTTCTTCAAGACTTCTTTGGCATACTTTACTTAGTTGATGAGTTTCCGGCTTCACTTTGCTTGATTTTCAATCCAAGGAAAAAGTTGAGCTCTCCCATCATTGACATTTCAAATTCACTCTTCATTTACCTGTTGATATCCTTGCACAGCTTCTCATTGGTTGCTCCAAAGATGATGTCATCTACATATATCTAGACAAACAACACATCTCCCTTCTTTCCCCGGATAAATAGAGTCATATCTACTTTCCCTCTTTCATAGCCTTTGCTAATTAGGAAATTGGTCAGCCTCTCATACCAAGCTCTGGGAGCCTGCTTCAATCCATAGAGAGCTTTCTTTAATTTGAAGTAGACCTGGGCACATCGAGCCTAGCTAAATAATGAATAACCCAAGCCCGGCCCAAAGCCATGAAAAAATACATCGGGTTCGGGTCGGGCCAGGCCTTTAATATTATAATCAAAACCAAGCCTGGCCCGCGGGCCTAACTATTAATTGTTTCAAGTAAAAAAAAATTAATATTTATTACTAAAAAATAATTGTGAACAAATAATTCTAAATATGTTTGTAGTATAAGTCACAAAATTGAGTTTAAATGTTAAACTTTAGCAAAAATATGAAAATTTTCAACCATATAATTTTTTTACTTTGAATGTATAAAATAAATATATAATTTTAACATAATAATTATTATTTTGGGTCTGACGGGCTAGGTTTGGGTTTTATTATTAAAACCAAGCTCGGCATATATTTTACTCGAGCCGCTTCCGGTTCAGGCCGAGTTGGGCCTAATCTTCAATCACTTGTCCAAGCCCATCCCATGAAGAGTGGGCATGGACGGGTCTCACGGGTCAACAGGCTCGTGCCCAGGTCTAGTTTGAAGACATGCTTAGGATTCTTCAGATCTTCAAAGCCTCTAGGTTAGCGCACATATACTTCCTCTTGAATGAAGCCATTCAAGAATGCACTCTTACATCCATTTGAAACAATTTAAAATTCATATGAGATGCAAAAGCACATAGGATCCTGATTACTTCAAGCTAAGCTACAGGAGGGTTTCATCATAATATATGCATTCTTACTGATTCTAGCCTTGACCAACAAGCTTGGCTTTGTTTCTGATAACAATGCCATCTTCACCAAGCTTGTTCTTAGAAACCCGTTTGGTGCCGATGATTGACTTTCATTTGTGCCTTGGAACTAAATCCCAAACATCATTGTGTTTGAACGGATCCAGCTCCTCTTGCATTGTGATCTCCCAATAATCATCTCCTTTTGCATCTTTGAACTTCTTAAGTTCAATCAATGAGATGAAGGCTAGATGGCTCATCATTCTACTGAGTTGACCTCGTGTCATGACATGATTATGAACATCATCAGCAATACTTTCAAGTGGGTGATTGTGATGAGTTCTAATCTCTCTTGGATGACTCAGATCTACAATGGGAGTCTCTATGTTGGGTTGTTGAGGGTGCAGTTGTTCTTCTATTTTATTGAAGTTGATTGAAAGATCTTCATCAACTTTAACTTCCTTGGCTTCAAAATGTTGTGCTGGGTTGGGAAGCATAGAGAGTGGCATGCTGAGTTGATTTTCTTGCTGGTTTACTCCTTCATCTTCATCAGATGGTTGTTTATCTACATTGTTAGTTTTATCAAAATCTACATGCATAAACTCCTTTAATAAGCTGGTTCTCTTTATATATATTCTATATGCCCTACTGTTAGTTGAGTGACCCATAAAGATACCTTCATCAACCTTTGGATCAAACTTTCCTAACTGCTCTTTGGTGTTTAGAATGAAGCACCCACAACCAAATGATCTTGATGAAAAATCTTTGGCTTGCACCCTCCCCAAAGCTCATAGGGTGACTTCTCAAGAATTGGGTAAATTAAAACCTGATTCAAGGTATAATAGACTGTGTTAACAACTTATCCCCAAAAGTACTTTCGTAGATTGTTATCACTCAGCATGGATCAAGCCATTTCAACCATGGTTCTGTTTTTCCTTTCTGCAACCCATTTTGTTACGGAGCTGAGAAGTTGTAGTCAATACCATGCGCTAAATAGAATTCTTCAAAATGAAAGTTCTCGAATTCACGTCTATGATCACTTTAGATTTTATTGATTTTAGTTCCTAGTTCGTTCATTATACGATTACTAAGTTTGACAAAACACTCAAAAGTTTCATCTTTGCTACTTAACAAGACTACCCTTGTGAATCTCATGAAGTCATCCACAACCACCAATGAAAATCTTTTTCCACCCATACTCATAGGTTGAACAGGACCAATTAGATCTAGATGGAGGAGCTCCAATGGTCTTTTATATACTACATTACTTATAGACCTAAATGACTTTTTAACTTGCTTACCAATGGTAAGCTTAGCAAAGTTTAACTTTCTTAAAGCTGATACTAGGTAAACCCACAACTAACTATTATTTGGCTAATTTGGATAAAATGTTCATATTTATATGACTCAAACTTTGGTGCAAATCCACTAATTACCCTCCTTAGATACAAGGAAAATATTAGTGGAGCCCGGGGATAAATCAATCATATACACATTATTAATTTTATGGAGCAAAGCGTATAGTTTGAGTTAGTCTTACAGTAGATAACTCATCAACCTACTGAGTCAAATGTAACCTTCCTGACTTTGTCACAAAGCTGGGATACGCTTAACAAGTTGAACTTTAGTCCTTTGACCAGAGACACCTCTTCAATTGAAGGAGAAACACCAACAGTGCCACATCCAACAATCTTCCCTTTTTTGTTATCTCCAAAACTGACACTCCTATTTCTTTTACGCTCCAATGAGATGAACTACTTTAATCTCCCATCATGTGTATAGAGCATCCACTATCCAAATACCACATTCTAGTGTCATCGGCGGATCTTAGGCTCACATGCAAAATAATTATGTTTTCTTTTATACCCATTCTTTCGAATTGAGTCCTCCCTTGTTAGTAGTGCTTAAATTAGACCAATCATACTCATCATAATAACCATTTTTATGCCTACACATTACTGTGGCATGTCCAACTTTACTATAAAAGCCACACACCGCTGTGAGCGGACGACACGGAGCGGTGGGCCGAGAGCGCGCGGGTTCATAGGCGCGGTCCACCGGGGTGTTTTGAAAACAGATGAAGGAAAAGCACCGGGTCTGGGACCCGGAAAAAAGGTTAAAAAGAGAAAAAGGGGAAAACGTTTAAGATCGGTTCGAACCCGAATCCGCCGTCTCTCAGTGTGGAGTCGCCACCTGGATTAGCTCTTTCCAGGAATTAGAGTCCTGTGAGGCTTAACGTCCGGGGGACGGCCCACCAAGACACAGAGATTCGGGTC
>CATIWQ010107544.1:0-14966 GCA_949673415.1 Euphorbia schlechtendalii
TTCCACGCATCTTTTTGCACCTTTTTCACTCTTTTTCCATAGAATTCCACTTTTGTTCATTTTACTTCTAAGATTTACCTAGTTTCTGCATTTGCATAAAAAACAACTACATACCACATGAAATCTTTTTTATGAAGTATAAAATGAAACAAAACCATATCATTTTATGTTTGAAAATGTCATGATAATAAGTGTAATTATACACTTATCAGGGTCTTCTAGTGGAAGTCCTCCAAATTAAACAGAGGCTTGTAGCATGTGAACCATATAGCCTTTGACTTCAATTAGGTTGTCTCCTTCTTGTGAGATTACAATACATGAAGAGTGGCCTTCCGTATTGGGCTCCAAATAAGTTCTCAAGGCTGAACTTCTTAGTGGAGGGTGAATTTCATCCTCTCCTTCATGGTGTTGAGCTAGCCTTTCTCTTTCAATTCCTTCTGCCTCAAGCCTTTTTTGCTCTTGGCATTCATGTTCTCTTCTTTGTTTCTCCGTTCTCTCCCTTGTGTGAGCTCTTCTTGCAGCACCACTTCTTCTCCTACACTCCCTTTCAATTTCAGGATTGATAGGAATAGGTTGTTCTCTTCCTACTCTTCACAAGCACAAAGAAGTCTTCTAAAAACCTAGTTTTACAAACTATAAAAAACAAGATTTAAAGCACCAATTTAGAGTCAAAGAAAACAAACTTTAGCAAAAATTGCTCCCCTGCAAAGGCACCAAAAACTTGTTGCACTCGAAAGTAACACACCTAGCAAGTATACTAGTGTTAAATTGTAAAGTGGCAAGCAAGAGTATCGTATCCCACAGGGAGGTCTTTATGCCAGTTTGGTTTTTTCATGATAAATGGGCTAATGGAAGTATAACTGAGTATTCTTGAAATTGGGGGTTTTTTTCAACAATTTAAGGCTAGCTACAATACCTAAAAAAGAATTGGAAAATGATTTAAGCTAAATTAATCAAGGGCTCCAATTCAGTCCTCCCTCATGACAATCTAAGGTAGTCTTCCCTAACTTTAGCACAAATCCTTGCTTAGCAATCCTGTTCCGAGGTCTCTTAACATTATTTCCCTAAATCGTCTATTAAGCAAATTTAGTTTCTTGCTAAGCTGAACATATTTCACTTTTCAATCCTTCATATGAACAACAAAACAGCATTAATTCTAGTTAAGCATCCATCAAATGGAACCCAAGGCATATAAACATTTATTTTTCAATCTCATGTTAAATATATATGTGAAGGTCTTCTATACTGAGTAGATCACCTTTCGATCCTTACCACTCAGTACTGTGCATGAAAGAGATCAAATTTCATTTAGACAATAAAGTATTCATTCACACAAACATTCAAACCAAGCAAGTAATTAATACTTTACAGTGAAGGGAAGATCTCCTTAGACTGCCTTTTATAGGGTAGACTGGACTAGATGGAAGACTACTCACTCATCACCATTAATACTTCAACCAACTTCATTTATGAATAAGCTAAAGAAGAACAATAAAAATGGCAGAAAGTAGAAAGAAAAATAAAAGTCAATAGTAGATAGATAAATGAAGATTGGCGGAAAAACAAAAGGGGCTAAAAGATATACTCTTAGCTTTCCCGCCAAAGAGGCACATGGCCTCAAAAGGTCCCAAAAGCCAACTAATTTTAGCCACAAAATTATCCTAAAATATCTAGATATTATCTTTAAATAATAATAAAATAATCCCCACTTGTCCACTTTCTAACTATAAAAAGAAGCTAAGTTAGCTAAAGTGAAAAAGTCTCATTTCTTCCTAACTAATTCCTCCCACTTAATTTGGTGATGTCATCAATCATCTCCCCTTCACTATAGCTGCTGCCGTCATCAACAAACACAACTCTTTTGGCAACTTTCTAGCTCAGCACATAAGGTCTCCTTCCGCAGACAGAAAACCTGAAAAACCAAGAAAACCTCCATAAAATCTGCTCAAATACACTTAGTTTTAACCCGATTAATTCAAGCTTTTAATGACATAAATTCTACCTATCAATTGTTATTTTATTTATTTTATTATGTAACTTTATTTTACGCTTTTTACTTATTCTTTTAATTTATTAAATTGTGGGAATGTTGTAATTAAATACATGTTAGAATACCCCCACGAAGGAAATAAAAATTATTCCCGAATAAAAGACCTCACTTTTTGTCATGCGGTCATTTTCATTAAATAAAAATGAGCAACATATGTCTAAATACAATGAATTTTTTTATTCTAAAATAAGAATTTTTAACCGCTGATATTTTTAACTAGGCCATGTCAAAATTAAATCGAGCATACGTGTAAATATTCATGTTATGCTATATACCATGTGCCAACCTTTGTGGATGCAGGTTAGATGTATGCCTAGGTTTTATTTTCCTTCTGGTATTGCAAATGTTTTTATGGAAATGTAATTAATAGATTAGGCGGGTGGTTACATCCCCAAGGTTTTATAATTTTTAATCTTTACTTTTCCACATTTATTTATCGCTTTATGCATGGATTTAGTTACTTTCCTCATGCGAGTTAAATCATACATTACGAATTCAAAAACTACATAAGTTTGAATATGCATAATTAAGAAATAAGGTTTTTTTATAGATGTAATATAATGTGATCCAATAAGAAGTAAGCAACTTATCCTGAACCCAAATCTCAGCGTCTTTGTGGGGCCTTCCCCCGGACGTTAAACCTCATAGGACTCTAATTCCTGGAAGAGCTAATCCAGGCGGCGACTCTACACTAAGAAATGGTGAATTCGGGTTTGACCAATCTAAAAATGTTTTCACTTTCTCTTTCAAACCTTCCAGGTCCCTGACCCCTTAATTTTATTTTCACAAAAACACCGCAGTGGACCGCGCCTCTCATTCGCGTGCTCTCCGCTCATCGATTCCATGTCATCCGCTCACACTACTATACCGTAATCTCTGTACAGAAGTACATATATGAGTACCATGACCAATATCCAATACTCAAGTAGACTCATGGGGAACTTTAGAGAAACTCTCTAGTATTAACATACCTCTAGATTTTCGAGCCACAACTATCATCATCCGTTGAGCTTGTTGGAAGAGAAACATTTTCCCTCTTCAATTCTAACTTCCTCATGAGCTTTCTCTTGACTTTTAAACCTTTGAGTTTCTTCAACTTAAGGTCCTCAACACTTGCTTGCTGTTTGAGTTTATTTCTAAACTCAATCTCATAAATCTCGAGCAAGTCCATAAGTTGGCTCAAGGTACAGTTGGGAGAACACTCCTTAAGCATCTTTTTGAAGGAATAATATTTATTGGGTAACACCCTCAATACCATTTCCCTCAAAGACTGCTCACTGTACTCAACTCCCAACTCTCTCAATTTCTCCGAGTTGTCATATATGTTTATAACCAACTCTACCGCTGAGGTGTCTCCCTGCAATTTACTATAGAATAATTCATCCCCTAAAATTGTCACCGATTTGAGACGATGAATCATGGTTGTGAGGCCCAACCCTTTGTACACTCATGTGAACTTTGGGAGCATGTGGTCTAACATGAGTTTTGCGATAAACTCACAGTTTCCCTTATGCTCCTCATAATCATTCATCTCACATGTAAAAGCATTCTTACCAAGATGTTTGGGACTTAGATCAGTCAAAACTTAATCCAGGTAGTAGTTATGAAGAACTCCTCTAATAGTCTCAAACCACTCATTGAACTTATAAGCATCATATTTAATGTCAACAAGAGGACCAATGTCAATGCGAGTATTTTCATTAGTGATCATATTCAACCTAGATATAAGATAGAATTTGTTTGGATATTAGTATATGTACATGCATTTAATATAAGGTCTTTAATTAAATACATAATTCTTGCTATTTTCTCGACATTTAAATAGCCTCTTCTATTTATATTTGGGAAATTTGGTATAATCAATTTTCATTAATAGGTAGCATCCATAGCCGCTCATCATGACCCCCGCTATAGCAAGTCAAGCCACAACAAGATAACCATGGTCGGAACCCATCCATTTGCATCCCATGCAATTGTTAATCCATTTGAGTTCTCTTTCTCGAGACGTGCATACCCAATTGTATGACTCCTCTAATGTGTCTCCAAATTGGCATTAGCTCTAATGATATGGACAACTAACTCATTCTGGTTAAGGCATTAACCCCATCTAGTCTCATGACCAAAGACATGCTAAAGGAAGGCATGTTGTACATGTCCTAACATCCGTTAATAAGGTTTGTATCACAACTTATGATGGGAAGACAATCTACCACCTTAATATTGTTGTAGAGATTTTATTGGTGCCGCTGGTCTCACCCTAGTTTAGGTCTTATACGATGGATATGATTATGATGATGATGATGATGATGATGATGATGATGATGATGATGATGATGATGATGATAATAATAATAATAATTGTGGGTTATTTGGAATTATTAACTCTAAGGGAACATGCTCAAGACAGGTACATCATAATCATTCTATTATGCCAAGACTCCATACAACGTGCAAAACAAACAAGGTCCATGTTTAAGTTATTGCACCTTTATCATTTTCAATAACAGGAATTGAAACCTAAGTCATGCATAGCATACTTTAATCAATTCATAGAATACCAATTTCAACATTTTATAATAAATCATGCATAGCATAAGGCAGACTTTGATACCACTGCTAGTTAATCAAGACAGTAATTGACCATGCAACGTTGCAAGGAGAAATTTCAAAACTTAAAATTAACCTAAAAGATCTCCTAAGCATGTCATGATTGATATAATCTAAGTTGGAACATTCCATAGATGCTAATAAGTTTATAAAACATATAAAAGAAACCTAGCATCTAAGTTTAAAACATTACCAGTTGATGCGTGCTTCTCTCTCTTTTGGATGAGGCGTTCCCTTAGAGCAATTGGGCAGAATTCTGTTGGCACTAGCCTATAAACTAGGATAGCCTCTACGATTGATCCACATAGATCTTCACCGACCAAAACCTCCGTTGAGGTAGAACCTGTTGGTAGACAACAGCTGCTAGACTACTCGAAGACCAACCCGAAAATATAAATTAAGAAGGCTCACTTCAAAATAGAAAGAGCCTTCTAAAGAATTCTTTGTCGCTTGGAAAAACTTGTGGAGGATCTCACAAAATCTCGCGAAGAAAAGATGTCAAACTTAGATAAAAAGGCTGCGCTGAAGTGGATTGAAAGGAGGAGAAGGGACCACTATATATAGTGGGAGGGGAGCAAATTACTCCCCTAATTTACCAATGTGGGATGGGGAAAATTCCCATCCCACAAACGGATCGACGCGTAGAGCTCTAGCTCCACGTGGGCCGACACGCGCACAGCACACTTATACTGGCTGTGTTGTGGCTTGCAAAGCAAGCCCCCGCTAGCAGGTCTGCTACCCGCTAGCGGTCGCGAGCCTAGCCAGCGGACTAGCGACCCACGAGCTTTTTAGCTCGCTGGGCAACCGCGTAGGCCCTACTCTGAACAACTCGTGTTTGTCTAGGGCCCACTCGCAACGGGAAAAATTCCCTTGCTTCGCTCAGTGCAATTTTCTCATTTGATCCTTTTAATTATTAATTTGTTCTAACCAATTAATAATTTATCCAATGTATTCGATAACCTAAATATTCTCGGCATAGACCTAGTCTATAGGTTCTTTACTTAGCCCGATAAAGACCTAAAGTGTGTGACCTCATAGGATCCCGAAGTATAGAGCCGCTAGAGGTTAACCTAAACTTGGCTTCCAATACGATAACCTTTAGCCTCAATGTTCCAGATCGATATGGAACCCGATAACTCTAGACGATCAAATGGGCTTTCTAGCAAAGGCGTATGATCCCCTGATACTCAAACCTTCACATGCTTGTGAATTCATCCGATTCTGCAGTATGAACCAATACAATACACTCCTTCCATCAAGTTAAGTAACATCCAATTTATTGAGCTCAGATTAAGTGTTAGCTCATGTAATAGCCGTAGCTATCCTGGAATTAGACTTGTTCACGAAGAACACCACTCGTCCAAATGTATCAAGATTGACTAGAAACGCATTATATCAATCTTATACTCTGATCAGAGGTTTATGAGTGTGTCTCTTCAACAAGGGCCCTAAGGTACATCTCCCATTATCACTATATCAAGAGCGATAGATCTCATCTTGACTACTTGGCTTACCAACATGTGATCCTCACTATACCTGTAATCACCCGTATCATCTTGATTGCCAGGGTATGAATAAGTATGACCCAAAGTATAGCAACTCCTACATAAGGTAACTAGTATTTCAGGTCTAAGGATACTTATACTGCTACTGCAATAAGACATGATACCAACACATGGAAATAGTTATTTCTGAGTGTCTATCTTATAGCGGTCTCCAATGTATTTTCCGAATACATTCATGTGTTAACTCAAGGTACCACCTTCAGCTCATGAGATTGCCTGCTTGGATCTAATCCAAGTAGTAAGCCTGAATATGCTAGTTTGTCCACTTCATTGATGTTCAGTCTCAATGAAACTATGACTAGGGATATTTAGACTATTCATAGTAACACGTATGTGCAGTTCTTACACCACATAGCTTCCACTATGTCCTTGCACTTTTACGCTATGAAATAGTCATGGACTTTGTCTTATCAATGCGCATATTTATATAATACATATATATGATACCAGCGAGATACATAAATAAATTAAAAGCACAGATAAATAACAAAGGTGCCTTAATTATTATTAATAATAATCTGAAACCATTTGTATATTATAACTAATTAAGATATATCGCTCTAATTGCCTTTAGGGCATTCATCATGTCTAACAATACTAACAAGTAGAAATTATCGATTCTCATACAAGATCTCCACTTGAAACGAGTCACCATTCCAGAAAAGCCAAATCCCTCCTGAAAGACCAATATGCTCAATACAATGATAATTTCATCCTCCGAATTTCAATGAAAAATCTTTAATCCTAGAACCCCCTACCTTAGTTTTTAGAAGGCCAAACATGTTCAAATGATGAGACTTAACTAAGTCGATAACATGAAGAAGACTCTCATTATTGGCACAACCCCTTGTGTTTCATATAGCACAATTCATAAAACGTATATGATGAAGAAGACATGTCCTTAAAGCAATAGGCTTACTCATTTTCTAGCACACCTATTTTCTTTCCAGTAGCATGAGCTACCGATATTTCTTAGGATCTATCTTTTGTTGCCTGTCCCATAACAATTACTGGTGGAATTGGCGGGGGGACATTTTCAGGGCCCTTGGAAGTTGTACTAACTGAGAGGTTAGGATATCAGAAAAATTGATTTCCGTCCATCTCACATTATCCATCTCTTCAACTGCTTGTTCAAAATTGGCGGACAAGACTTTAGGTTGAAGGATATCTATGTAGCACGGAAAAAGAAACGGAAACCGACATAGAAACGGAAACGGAAACGGAAACGAGGAAACGCCTTTTATAAAAAATATAGGTTCGGAAACTGTGGGAAACGAGTAAATAATAAAAATTTAGAAGTATATTCATAAATATAAAATTTCGTACATATTATTTCATTCTTATGTAAAATTCTAAAAAACATAAATTTTAAAATAAATTAATTGATTATAAAGCAAATTTACATGAGTAATGGCTGTTTCAAAACATTAAACAATAGTAAATATGGTTATCGAAGATAATAAAGTTTCATGAAGTCTGAAAATTATGTTATATTTACTAATATAAAATGGAATAAAATAAGTTTTTATAATATAATAATATTATTAATAATATAAATAATAAATTGGGGTTTTAGTAGTTTGAATATATTAGAAAGTTTAGTTTTGTGAATGAATTAAAATTGGATCTTTCGATATGAAGAATTGCTAGTAAACGGTTTCCGGAATTTACGGAAACGAGTTTTCAACTTTCATTAATTGCAAAAACGGCCCGGAAATGTTTTATAGGGGTTTTCTAGGGTTTTCGTTTCCGAAACGGATGGAAAACGCGGAGATTGCATGTCACAGTGAAATGAACTTGGATAGTTTGGAAATTGGAAACGTTGAAGTCACCAGTGTTGGCCTTCCCCGTGTCCATATGGGGAGAAGTAGAAAAATCATTAAGACAATTATTTCATTAGAACACGATGGGCCCAAATCAGTAATAGAAGGCTTTTCCACTTTCCTAGAAGCCGAAACCAAAGTCTGAGGTGGACCAAAATTAGATGGGGCCTTGTTTGATTTACTTTTATTCTTAGAGGTGTCTATTGGCCCATATTTAAATTTAATAGGGATAATTTCATAATGGGGTGTAGTGGGTTTGGTGGGAATTATACACATCTAGTATCACATGATCTTCCACCAAGACGCCCCTACCTTCTTCAGAGCTGTCTATCACCGAGCTAAGCGCATTGAATCATTTCCCTGCATAGGGATATCTATCTTCTCTTTGGCATGTTGCACAATAGTTTCACAAATCTCAAGTCTAGTCTTGCTTCCACCTCCCCTTTTGAATGAGTTCACCGGAAAAGGCACCTCCACTTGCGGTTTTGCCGGTGCTTGTGTTCATCTTCGCCTAGTACATTTTTGTGCAAGCATCCATGGTCCAATTCCTCTAACACCTTAGGTCTAGTAGTGGTGTTTAATCTCAAAAACTTAAGCTCCTTCCCTCTTTCTCCTTCACCCTTTACTCCTTCGGTAGCTCTCTTTGGGTAAAGATCCTTGTGATGGCCAAAAATACCACATTCGAAGCAAATGTTATGGTGACCTTCGTATTCGATTCTATAAATTCTGTTCTTCAACCGGTATTTTGCTAGAAGGGATTCGCGTAAATCAATCTCAACCAATGTTATCGAAACCGGACCGGATATCGAACCGGTGAAATAAATGGTTCACGGTTTTATAGGTTCGACTGGGTTCAATCATGGTCCAACCGTTATTCATATTTTTATGACACATTTAATATGATCAATGATTTTAGGAAAATAATTAAAAATTTCAAATACTAATAAAATCTATTCCATAAAAAAGTAATAATTTATATTAATTGATTTTTTTACCTTAAAAAATTTAAATACATTAATTATAAAATTAAATAATTTTCATGATAATAGAAAATCGGGGTTTGACCAGTTCATTGGTTTGTCGGTTTTTTCCGGTTTGAACCGGTCTAGAACGGTTTTATATAAACCCGTTATTTTTATTCAACCGGACCGGAATTATTGCCGGTTCCCGGTTAAACCGGTTCAACCGGACGGTCCGGTCCGGTTTCAATAACATTGATCTCAACGCAAACTCTTGCATACTTTCCTCTACTATCCTTAAGGGTAGTTTTATCCACATATAAAGCTTTAACAACAAGTGACCCTAGTTTCAACAAAGCTTGTGGGTTGTAATATTCAATTGAAAGTCTAGGAAATCGAATCTTGGCCATGATGGTTGACACGTTGGTACCATAAGGATCAAAATGTGGGTGCAATTTTGTGATAGAGATAAGGTGATTTGCAACCATCCAAGGACCTCCTTTCAACGCAGAAACATAATCCTCTTTAGATGAGAACTTGACGAGGTGGTAATCGTTTGTAAGGTCTATAATTTTCATTGTTCCAACTTTTTGCCAAAATTTATAAAGTCTAGATGCTAGGAATTTAAACCCCACTCTCTTGGCAAGTACCTTGCAAATAATGGAGAATATCCAAGGCTTCCAAAATGAAGACTTCTCTGCTAAAGAAAACCTTACGATCTCGTACATCGATCATCATCTTCCCCTTCATCGTCACTACAGAAAAAGCAACAAATTTCCCTTCTAAAAAAATCAGACTCGTGTTTCTTAGCATTTTCCGACATCTCCTCATCTTCTTTGTTAGGATGTCCACACAAAATATCTTTGTAACCTGATTTTTTCTTCACCGGTGATGACACCACTACATTTGGGTCTGAAGAGGGTGAATTCTCAAACGAGCTAGCAAGTCCATTAGATCCCTTAATTTTATTATTGCTCCTCTCAAGCTGATTCCATTCTTCAGTGGAAAGTTGCACCATGTTCTCAGTTTCCATAAGTTGGCTTCTACAGTGCGAAGGTGAGAGAGCAATAGACCTATTGAATTTATATGGGTGTTTGTTATATTAAAGTGGTATAAATAAGTTAATTTTAACCATTTATTAAATTGAAATTGTTATAGTTTATTGTGTTAGACAACTTTATTGAAAGTAAGGATTTTGTTAGAGACTAAAGAAGATGAGCAACACAAGTGGGAGGGAGCATACTCCAAGTCCTCGTTACCACATTCAGAAAAGTAGCACGCGCTAAAGAGTTCGCAACAATGTTGTGATCTCGTCTAATCCAACTAAAACGATAAGAAACAAAAGACTTAGCTAGCAACTTGATATCATTGACAAAAGCCGACACTTAAGAAAAGCCAATATCCGCCTTTGTTAACATATTAAAAAGAATCAAATTATCCGTTTCCATAATGAAGTACGAGTAGCCTGAAATCTTGAGCCATAACAAAGCTTCACGCATCGAAAGGCCCTCAGCCTCTAAGATGGAAATGTGGCAAGGAAGCAGACCTGATTTTGCACAAATAAAGTTATCGCCTGAATTTAGAACAATAATACCATAACCCACAGTAGCTCCGTTGTCAAAGAGAGCCGCATCGATGTTACACTTGAGGAAGGGAGGTAAAGGCATCTCCCAACCTGCAGGCGACAGAACAGGCTAGTTTCAATCCACTGCAAGCCGTGGCTCCAAAATCATAACCCATATCAGCAGAGACCGAGCCAACAAACCTGGAGGACGCCAAGGTTGAACCGAACCGGACCCGTTTCTCCCTGGTGAGTGGAGACATGCTGAAAAATTCTTTTATTCCTAGAAGACCAAAAGCTTAACTTAAAGTATCTCTTTGGTCTCGTTGACTTCAACCATTTGATTGTTGTCATGTTTGGATTTATTTTGCCACGTATCACGTTGACAATTGACCAATGTTATCAATACCATATCGGACACGATATCAGTGAAGTTAATGGTACATGGTATGATCGGTATTACCGGTATTATAAGTGGTAATACCGGATTAATGAATTTTTTTAAAAATAATGTAGTATTTAAATAATAAATATCCTTAACAAATTTTCAAATTTTAATTCTAACAAATCTTTATTAATTATAGGATTTTACTTTTTTATTTTGATTTTGAAAGGAAATGTAGCGATAAAAGTAAAGAACTTGAACGGGAAACTTTTAAATTAAAGTTTGAAATATTTTTTTAAATACCGATTTAACCGGTTTAGTGGTATACTGGTATTTTAACGGTATGAGCTGGTAGGATGCGGTTTTCTTCAAAACCGGTAAAGTACTTCAAACCGAGTGTATGTCTGTCCGGTACCCGATTTTACCGGTTGAACCGGCCGGTACGGTACGATTTCAATAACATTGCAATTGACACATCACATCTTGGCCAATTGATCCAACGATTGCAAATCCATTTAAAAGATCACATCACCCACTGAGTCACATCATATAATAATATAATTAAAAGGTTTAATGCATCTTGAACCCCTAAACTTGTCCTTAAACTCTGCATTCCCCTCTGAACTTTAAAATGTTCTCAATGCCCCCTGAACTTGTTTAAAAGTTCTCAATTTTCTCTTGAACTTGTTCCTAAACTCCGGAATCCCTCCTGAACTTTGAAATGTTCTTAATGCCCCCCTGAACTTGTCTAAAAGTTTTCAATTTCCCCTTGAACTTTCTAAAAATTTTCAATTTGGAAAGAGAAATCTGATTCGGGTGTTAAATAAATGAAGAACGATTTAGGGATTTGAACTTTTTTAATGTTAGAATATTAACATTATGATATTTATTACTTTTTTAATTTTTTTAAATATTTTTTTTCATTCACGGGCTCATTAACGCAACTTGTCACATTGCATTGAGGAGGTATTGGAGAACGTTTAGACAAGTTCAAAAGGGCATTGAGAACATTTCAAAGTTCAGGGGGGAATCCAGAGTATAGGGGCAAGTTTAGGAGGGAATTGAGAACTTTTAGACAAGTTTAAGGGAGCATTGAGAACATTTCAAAGTTCAGGGAGAATCCGGAATTTAGGTACAAGTTCAGGGGTTGAAGATACATTAGGCCTGAATTTTCTTCCCGCCAAAAAAATAACCGAATCAGAACAACCAATTTCTCTCTCAAATCTCAATGCCGCCGATTCTCTTCCTCTCCGTCACTCTCTTCGTCCTCCTAACCACCGCCGTCACAACCTCCTCCTCCACCAACGTCACCGCAGAAGAGCTCGACGCCGCCCTATCCGCCCTCCGATCACAAGGCTACACTCTTTTTTCCAACGCCATCACCACATCCGACATCGGCCTCCTCCTCTCTCTGAATACCTCTTTCACTCTCTTCTCCATGCCGGACCTTCTCGTCTTCTCTCTCGATCTCTCCTCCACCGCCACCCACTATGTCCATTACCTCCTCCGCCACGTGTCCCCATTCCGCCTCTCCATGGCTGATTTACGGAGCATCAGAGGTAATCCTTATCTCGACACTCTCATTCCTCCTCACCGCCTCTTGATCGATAAATCATTTGCTTCTGAAAACGGTACCGTTTCGGAGTCGGTTTTGGTTGATGGAGTCCAGATCTTGAATCCGGATCTGTTTCTCGGGTCTTCCATCGCTGTTCATGGACTTGGCGGCGTTCTTGTTCCTGAATATGGATCGGGTGTCCAGAAAGGGAAGATAAATGACTTTTTCCGATTCGCCAATTATGCCGCCGGTCGCGTTGCCTCATCGGAATCCTCCGGTGGCTTCTCCGATGGGACAGGGTGGAACTGGAGGGGCATATATTAGAGGAAAGAAGTTGGAAGGGGATGATTGTTTGGGTGTTAATGTCAATCTCAGGGAGTTAGACGATAGGGACGGAATTGCAGATGGGGATTATGCTTTGTTTAGTCATCCATTTGGTGGATAAAGCCAGAAAGAAAATGCGCAGATTCTGTTTGGCTGCTGAGAGAATGAATGGACAGAAAGAGCATGAAACCACCCGGTTTTCCTATCAACCAAAAAAAAATAGGTAAAGTTCTATTTTTGTTCACTTGGAATCTGTAGAATTCAATTCTTGACAATTTATATGATCACCATTTTGTACAATTCTTGCTGTACAAATGTAATTGAACTAAAATTTTGTGGAGTGTTGAAGCTTCTACCTTCTGACTTGTTTAATGATTTTGATTGGTTATTTCTAATCTGGAGACCATGGCTGATTTGCTCTAGTTTGTACTTGGAAAAAAAGAACTTGAAAAATGCTTTAAATTTGGAACACGCAAGGATTGTTTGAAGTCTGAAGGATACAATCTCTTTTTCAATTTTGTTCTTCTTTATGTTTTTGGTGATCATGATTTGTTATTAGTAAATCTAAGATAATGACTAATTTTAGTTTCAAATGTGATTTGGTTCGCGGAACATGATAAAATAGAACGCAATATATTACTTGATGATTCCTTAAAGAATTCATTTTTCATTTCGTCCCATTCTGCACAGTAAGAGTGTCACTTCTTACAATCTAATTGCTTAAGCGGATCAAGCTTCATACTTTTGTACGATGTTGCTCAACATTTGTGTTGCCCTTAAGGCACATGCACATTGTGATAAAGTATGGCGGTGGAAGTAACATTGTACAGAAAATAGTGATTGCCGGTATTATTCTAGCGTTTCTCACATATATCCGAGCTGCATTGATGGCAGTTCAGCCAGTTAAGGCTTTGGCATGTTTTCGTACTTCTTTTGCAGATTCAAAGGAAGATGTTGAGACGGTTGTTATATTCTTCCTAATTAAAGGGAAATGAGATTAGCCACTAAACCTGAAAAAAGGGAAATGAGATTCACCTCTTAGAGCAGTTTTTCAATACAACATATTTTGCCAGCAACAAATTGAAGACTTGGAAGGCAATATTAATCCATCATTCAAATATCAAATCTTCAACCGATACAAAATATAAAGATATCATCAAACAATAACTGAATCTAAACAAAAGCAGTACCGTCGAATCACATTTAAATAAACATCACGGAGGAAATGAAATATCTAGGTGTTAGTTGCCCTAGTGTAAATCTGCTGGCTTGCATGAGCAGATACCATCCTTATCACACCTCTGGCCATCAATTCTCTTATTGCCCTCCTCGCCAGTGACCCGTTCACCTGTTTAATACAACACTTACAAAATTAAACAAAACAAAGACAACCTTCGAAGGCCAACAATTCATTCCCATCACTATGTTTAAGTACGCTGACTTCATGAAGTACACCGTCAGCGGAATGACAGCATGTCCAAGTTAAAAGCTAAAACATACTTTAGAGAGAAGCCCAAAATACACATATGTCCAAGATTCAAGTCTTGTGAATAAATACATATATCGGTCCCTCCCATCCTCATAAGTGATAGCAGATTCGCAACTCAATGGAATCCAATTGTTGTAGCAAAATGAATAAAACATAAAATTATCACATTTGGTGAATTTCTAGAAAAATTCTAACCAATTTTAGAGCATACACTCAAAACAAAACCAATGGATCTAAAAATCCATTATAATTGAGTCAATAGGAATGGAATCAAGAAGTAATTAAATGGCCGGGGCACTATCCCCTGATTTCATGCCAAGTCAAGCAGCATATCAACCACTTGTAAAACAATAACTATAAAAAAAATTAAGTTGAAATATCATCATAGTTGTTAAAGGCGCGCCTCGGGCGCGCCTGATGTAGGGCGCCACCCTTGGCGCCTCGGCATAGCACAGGCGGGGTGGTGTCCAACAGGCGCGCCTCAAGAGCGCCTTTGAGCACCTCAGCGCGCCTCACGGACACTTCTATCTTAAGGGGGTTAATTTTGCATAATTATGTTTTTTACATCCATTTTTGAGAGTTTTAAATAATAATATAAGGCTAGATATTCCTAATTCAATTCTTATTAAGGCTAAATCAACTCAAGTA
>CATIWQ010107586.1:0-11701 GCA_949673415.1 Euphorbia schlechtendalii
AATGCCTCAACATAATCCCAATAGTTAAATCTAACTACTGATTTATTGTCCGGATGGGAATATTCCCTTTCTCTAAAGGTACTTAGACCCCATTGATCCGCAGTTATAATGGATTTTATAATTGCTTTACTAAAGCTATAAGCTTTAGTAGTTTTTCCTCCAACAGAAAAATGGGTTATTTCTCAAGAGTCTGTAGCTTTCAAAATATTTTCGAAATGCGTTATGTTTTTATAAGAACCAGCACAGAATGAAGCACCTGTATCAAAGTACTTCTGCATAATACCCCAGACATCATCTTTTCTTCTGATGTCACTGTCTTCTAAGAGAAGTAGAACTTCTTTTTCAGTATGCTGATGATATGGAAAATCATCTGAGTCATCATCCTCCACAATTTTTGCGAAAGAAGGATTTTCAGTAGCCTTTTCTGAAGAGCTACTTGCTTCAGCCTGAGTATGACTCTGGCCTTCTTTAGCTGCTTTGAAAGCAAAAAATTCCTTATAAAAGGACTCTTGCTTCGAAAATTGCTCATTTGGTGCAATATTCTGGGCTATAAGCCTAGAATTTTCGTGTTGGGCTAAAACCCTTTCATCAAAGTATCTCTCATATCCTCTGTTAGAGGATTGTTGGCCTCTGCCGCCTCGTGAGGATTGTCCCCTATAAGAGGAATTTCCTCTACATCTGTTTCCTTTTGTGCTCATCCTGCAAAATAGGAAAATCAAAGCTATTAGCTTCTAATAATATTGACATCTGACAAGGATAATTGTAAATTGGGGTAAACATTAAAATATACTGGGCCATGGGCCAAACTGGACTGTATTAAGCTCATTAGAGATTGTTTCCAATCCAAGTTTCTAGCATCTCTCAAAGCTGCTATGAAACTTTCGGGTAAACTTTCTAATGTTAAAAGGTTTAAACGCAACTTGCACTAATCCTATATGTAGGAATTTATAAATTCTACGATATTTCTGAAATAATAATAATAATAATAATAATATGTATGTTTTGACTCAGAGATCTGAAAGAACATTTCAGAAGGTTGGAGCAGCAGTGTGATTCGCGGCGTGTAGCTGCTGTGATGAAGATGATGAGACTAAGAGATGCAGAAGTTGCTGCTTATTCTAAATAAATTATTTACAACATCGTAATATATAGAACTAAACTATATTGGACTCTTACATTATCTTTATCCCTATTTTCCAACTGTTTATATATATTGTATAGTACCATGTTCTTCCAAGTGGGATTTTTTTGTGCTTAAATATTGTAAGCTCGATGAGCTTTGAGCCGAGCCCTGAACTGTTCAGTCTCTCGGTTTGGCTCGTGAGCACCCCACTCGCTGTGATGTTTCCAAAAGTTGCTTTGAGTGGATTCCACCTCTCAAAATTTTCCATCGCTGAATTCGATCTGCCATTGCCTGCAATAAATTGCTCTTGTGAACTAACCCATCACCGAAAATGGCTAGTTCACTTTTTCTCGCACATAGAAAACAAATACAATCCTCTGAATTCAATTAACTCATTGGTAGAATGGTTCTTATATTTTGTTTTCAATAATGCATTATGAATAGACATGTATGCGTTGAATTTATTTAGTGTTCATTTCTTATAGAGCAGGAATGGAACAATTATTCATCTATGTAGCATGGAAAACTCTAGACACTTTGTTCCATTCCCGTTTTAGAACATGTATTCATCTCGTATCTTCTTACATCAAATTCTGGTAGTTCTAATAGGATCGGGTAATATTGGTTTTCACGAACTGTCATATCCATTTCATTCATGCGATTAGATGAGACGCTAATTGTAATCACTTGTTCTAGTGTTGAAACTGAAATGGAAATGGACACCAAAGAAGCACGTCTATATAATTAAAACTGAGAAGATATGCAAATAATAAAATAAAGTATACAATCATATAATATTTAAAACATTAATATTTATTTGTATAATTTTATTTTATTATAACTTGAATGATTACGTGCAGATGAATAGATAAATCCATCAATAATTTATTCGATAATAAAATCAACTTATAATAACCAGCGACCAATTAAAAGCGTACAAACACGCTTGAGGAAAAAAAGTAGAATATGTTGACTTCAAGTTGTGAATATATTATTGAAAAGAAATTTTAGTTTGGTTGATTTGGGGTCATATTTGTTGAAGAATAGTTTGCTGTACCAAATCATAAGAAATGGTTTTTCATCTTTATTTAGCTGCCGAAATGATCGCCTTAGATCTCAGAAAAAAAATGAATGTAATAACATGATACCAAAATCTAGGTAGCAGACACCAGAAACTGAAACTCATAGAAACAAGAAAAAAAGGTTTTTCATGTCAATAATAAAAGTTTGAAAGTTGAAACTCTTTTTCTATTGTTGTATAAAACTGTTCATGGCAAATTACTTTAATTTTCTTACGAGGCTGTTGTAAAGTAAATTTTCTTTCTCAATTAATACTCACAATTAACCATTTGGAAAATATTTATTTTTTTATAATATGCATTCTCTTACTTCTAAATATTATATTGCTCTTCATTTTTCTATTAGAATAAAATCATATGAATATATATTTTTTTGATTTATATATATATATATGCATCTTCAGATCTTCTGGTTTCATCATTAACATACTTCCCACGAATTGAACTTGATCTTCATAAGTCTATTTCTTAGACCGGAGGGAAATTACCACTATTTTTTATTTAATCTCATGGATCTTGTGTTATAAATTTAAGAATTGAAGAGGTTTGGTTGCAAGTAATGGAGTAGTTTGGCCATCTTTGTACGTTCATTTATATTTGTCCATAAACATCTGAATTATTATTCTATGTAATAGATGTATATAACATACAAAAATAGTACACACAAATACAGCTGTGAACTATTGACTAAAACAACTCACAATATTGTTCTTTTCTTTTCTGATCCATCACCCCAAAAAAATTACAAAGATACGCCCTCAATCACTCCCCACCCCACATTCTCTTTTTCTACTAAATTTGCAACCCGTGTGCTCTTTTCCCATGAATTGAGAAATGGAATCTTCTTATTTCTGATACCTATATTGCAACCCAAACACAGCTGTGTTGCCAAATAAATAATAATAATAATAACACTATTAAAGATCACACCTTTACTCAATTTATGCTTCACACATGCAATCTGGAGCTGGATATGTATATATCGATTGCTTCGGTTTTCTTAGCCTAATCTGCCCTTGTCGATTTTCATGCCCTTCGACTACCGCTTCCTTAAACTCTTCCCAGCTTATGTTTTTGTTCAGCAACAGTTTGCCCAACAATGCCATGTCCGGCCTTATGGTCTTCAAATTCTTGTAACTTCGGTGTCCAACCTGTTTCGCACATCACAAAATTTTTTTAGTTCGTACTTTATTCTCAAATGAGGACCTGTTTGGGATTGCTTTCTCAGTTGTTGTCCCGAAAAGCTCCACTAACAAACTTTCCACAGAACAACATATTTTAATATCGGAAAAATGATTTCGACTTCTAATTCAGGATCCGTATGCTATTGATTTCCAATTGTCAAAATCTGCGCTTACAAGGAAAGCTTTAAAATGGTGCTTTCCATGACAGCAGCCTGCGAAATAAATTCCAAACCAGTCCTGACTACAAGCAATTTAAGCAAGAATGCTCACCAATGCATTGTGCATGTTTCCCGGAGACGCGGAGATAAAGACATCGCTATGCAAGCCAACGTAGTAATCGACTGCGGCTAGCAAAGAAGCCTTCTTTTTGATTTGCGCTCGTTCTTCAGACGAGGCGAGACTCTTCTTGTCTTCCATCAGGGGAAAGAGATCTCTCAATGCCGAGATCCTAGCTTCCCCACCGTAAACCTGATAAAACAAAACGCGGCTAAATTAGACTTTTATTTAAGAATCATGATTTGATATTCGGAGTCCGAGTTTTGAACGAAAAACAACCTTGTGCGAAGCAAGGTATAGTCTAGTATTGTTATCAAACCCTAAAGCTGCTAGAACTAGTCCAATCTCTTCGGGAGTCAACGGGCAACGGCCTTGACTCCTCAACTCTTCGTCGGTGAATTGCGAGTTTAGAACCCTTCCTCCCCATATTACTTGTCGGTATTTCGCTAGAGCCAACTTTTCAGCTTTGCCTCCACCGAAATTGCAAGCCGAGTGGGCAGCCATATCCTGTATAGAATTAGAGTTAGGGAAATCAAATATCTTTTTAACGTGCCGACGTAACTAATTCCAAATGCAGATATATAAGCTAAAGGCTAAATACATCAAGACCCCTGTACTTGGTAACTTTTTCTTGATGCCAAACCTGAACTTAGTTTTCCCCTGCACGCCACGTGTTAGATTATGGTTGGTTTGACTTTTCAAAGATGTCATTTTTATGATTTTTTTTCTTCAACCAGGAGTTGACACGCGTCGTTAAGGGGGGCAAATGATGCATTCTGCCAAGTTCAGGTAGCTAAGTGGAACTTTCGAAAGTTCAGGGTGTCATATGGAAAAAATTGTCAAGTTTAAGATGGTTTTGATGTATTTGACATAAGCTAAACTACTCACTGATACCTTGTCAAAACGAAGGTGCAGGACAACGAACTTCTTCGGTTGATAATCCTCGGTAACATCGGTAGTTTCCTTTAGGTAAGAAGTAGGGCCTTCCGGATAACGGAGGCGATTGACTAGAGCATCTCCAAGCGCTCTGATGTGCGGAACGAAAGATAATGCTTCAAAATTGACTTTGCATCGTAGCCGTTGGATTTCCATCGGCAAGTTATCGAACGTCAGGCGATGAGAGAACGGGGAAATCGCCGCGATTCCATAACTGAACCAAATAAAAAAAAAAGATCATTTATTTCATAACAGCTCATTTAACACGGACATGAAGAAGAAATACCGAATTTACCAACCTTTGCAGCACAGGCAAAACATTATCGAGATACCAATTCGCCGAAGCATGAACCGGCGCCATCTTGATTCTAGTAGCGCGGATCGCGGTCGAATAGTACTCTCTTGTGCTCCATGCAAATTCATCAGGCAGCTCTTTCACGATCGAGATGTCATCCTTCAACACATCGATGAAGCGATCCACATCAAATATATCCTCGAACGAGCTGGGTTAAAAAACAAAGTTTCGTCAAGACCAGTCAAAACTGCGCATTCACTCAAGAACTACTGCGTGTTCTTGAAAAGGTACCTTGAGTCTTTCCAAACAGGATTGACTTCGAAATGCGGGATGACAAGAGTCGCGTTTAGTATCTTAGCAACCGCCACAGCGTCACAAATCTGTTCGACGAAACAGTTCATTACAAAAAGATGCATAGTTGTGAGAGACTCAATTATAAGAAGAAAAGTATAGAAATTTGTGGCGCTACTTACGCCCATTCTCTGCTGGTTCAATCCTCCATCGAGAAACACCTGCAAATAGCCCTCTGATTTTGCTGCGGTAAATGATAAGAAGTCAACTGACCGATGCATAAAAATGAATACCGAAACATAAAAACGTCGCCTATTAGTACTCACATTTTACGATTGAGGATTCGACACAAGGTTGCCATCCTTGATTGGCCAATGGAGCCCATAGAGAAGATTGAGTTTCTTGTGACTGAATAAAACATATTTAAGTAATTAATTGCATTTTTTAGTTTCGGCTTATATATCCATAAATAGAAATTCTATGAGAATGATTGAATCAGTGAACTTTTACTTACAGTCTCACGTTGTAGAGCACTTGTTAGAAGATTCAAGTGCCTAGATCTTGGAACAATTATATCCTGCAAACAAAGAACCAATTAGCACAATGTACAAGCTTATAAAGCACAAACTTTGATTCAATTCCCACGAAAAGGCACTCCGGAGAAGATAAAGCCGATAAACAAATTCGAAGAGACGCTTTGTCTACAAAATACTTTGAAAATATATGCAAACTTGCAAATTGCAGCAAAGTTTGAAAAGAGGCAGAAAGGAAAAAGATTCCATTAGAAAAAGATAAAACTAAATTAACTTTTCTAACATGGTACATAGGAAAAAGGTGAAGTTTCATTACAGTTAAGATCCAGATTTACTTTGAAATTAGTATCACAAATTAAAAAACAACAAGAAATACTCTTCTTAAACCACATATTCACCTAGTTTCCTTGCTATTTATAAAGCTTATTAAAAAAAATACTCCTTCAAATCACTCAAGGAATAATCCTCAAAAAGAACAAAAACTTGTTAAAGCATCTGACTCAGTACATCCCATGTAATAAGCTAACTGAAACCCTCAAAAACCCAATCCAATAACTGATCAGCAACTTCCCAAAAAAAAATTAATACCAAATATATTTCTAAAAATAGAATAGTATTCTACTGCATTATTTGCCTACACACTTTTCTACCAAACTAACTCAACTTCTCACCTGTTTTTCCTACTTGATAGCTTCTAAAGCCTCTGTCTTTTTTTTCCTTTTTCTATTTCAATGAAAACAAACAAACTCCCAATACCAGCAACACATAATAGCTTTTAACATTAATAACCCAAATCAAATCACCATATTCAACAACAGATATTTTGAGAACAAAAAAGATTGAACTTTCAATGAAAAATAGCCGTTAAACACTGCAAAATGAAAGAAAGAAAGATAGTAGAAGCATACCGACAAAGAAGAAGGAGAGGTATGGACAAGAACAAAAGAGAAAATCAGCAAAATAACTGCAATAGCTCCTCTCTTGTGATGAAGAAGAAGAAGCTCCTCCATTATTGATTGAAGAAAAGCCATACCAGATCTCAAAGTATAGAATTAAGAGCTTTATTTTTTCTGGGTATGGCTGTATTCAGTTGGCCCGTGATAATGAAAGAAAAAAAGAGGGAAATAAAAATAGATGGAGGAGAAGAGAAGCAACCCTTATCACATGAAAACTGTAAACATATAGGATTCCATTGGAATTCTAATAAAGCAACGTTCTTTTCTTTATGTAATTAAAAAAAATTAATGTTGAGGTATGTGAAAGAAAGAGAGAAATAAAAGGGCATCTTCACATGGAAATGGACACCTGTACTATAAAGGAACCACACTATAATTGATTTGATTGCAGGGGTAGATGTCGTTTTCCAATTCAATGCCCCCACAATTTTATTAGATTGATCTATTTTATTACAGAGTAATTAAGCTCTGATTTTAAGCTTAATTTTGTTTGAAACACTGTGTTTGTTTCTTATGATGATGTCCAAAATAAAACTCTCGGCTTTTGTAGTTGTTGTAAAATGTGAGTGAGCAGTGAGCACCGACACATTTCCTATTGGAAGCTACCTTAGCTATTTAACGGTAATACCTACATTTTACCGTTACAGTGATTTCTTTTTCTTTTCTTCTCAATGTAACTATATAAACAAAAATACTCGGAAAATACTAAATTAGCAAAAAATATATCCCTTTTATCACATAAAAAAAGGAACCAACAGATATATACAACACCGGGGTGTTAAGTTTTGCTTTAATATCGTTGTTCATATCTACAATTTTTTTCTTTCAAAATAATTGAAAGTATTAATGATCGTAACCAACCATTTGGAGCTATTCTTTCATGTTATAAAGATAAAAGATAGTTTGTAAATGTTCTTTTTGTAATATGAATTAAATTAAATTTTGAATTCTTTTCTTTGAAAAAATGTTGTTTTCAAACACATCAAAAGGCAGTATTGGAAAGAAATCACAAATGTCACCATACTCCCATGATGTAGCCATGGATTTGAATGTTTTTTAATTTCAAATTATTTCTTCATAAAGTTAGAGAATTATACTTCCCCATCTATTAAATATTGACGTTTTAGAATAATTTTGATTTTTCTTTTTTATTATCATTTTGTATTTCCAAAGTAATTTTTCTCTAGGTTTTCCATTTCTACTCCTACTAATTTGTTCAACTTTCAAGATAACCATATTCCAATCTCTAATAAGAAGATGAGAAGACTATAATAATCAATAATTAAACACTAGCAAATTATTTTTATTGAACATATTAATGAAGTCTTGAAAAAAAGGGTATGACATTTATAAAGGGATAAATTAATAAATCACCTCATTCGGTTAATTGTTATCTTATAAACTGCGAATTAGTTAAAACGGTTATATTAGTAGATCAAGGGATTTTCTTTATCACTGTTGATCAATCTAATACTGATAAAAAAAAGTGGTAATTATTGTGTAAAATAAAAATAAATTAACAGAAAAAATTAGGTATGTTGCACTAAGGTTTTGTTCTCTTCAACTTCTGAAACCTGAACTACACTTAACTTAACTTAACTGAACTTAACTGAACTTAACTGAACTTAATTAACTTAATAATAAATATATCAATTATTAAAATAATAATAAAATCCAATAAATAGAAAAATAAATAAATAATTAATAATCATTACAAATAATATTATTAACAATTATCTATATAAAATAATCAATAAAAAAATTTTAATAGCATTAATAATAAAAATTGTTATAATACGTAAAATCATTTAATTAAAATTTTGTTATTCAAATAATAATTATTGTTACAATTATACGTGAACTAATAATTATCATTATAATATATTGTAATTTTATCACTTATTATTGGATTACAAAAACGTAATAGTTGTTTTAATTAATAAATATTTTTATTTTATTATCCCATATCACATTTTCTAACTAATTAATACTGTGTTTATAAATAGAAATATTATTATATTATAATTATATTAATATTATTATTATATCAATAACACTTGTAATTATCACTATTTAAAAATTATTTTAATATATTTATAATCAATATTAACTACATTAAATAATTATTATTTTTCTATATTAATATTTTTATCATTGTTCTTCTTTTTACTATTATTACTATTAATTTTTATTAAAGATTAATTAGAATAATCATTATTAAAATTAATATTTATGGACCTGAACTTAACTGAACTTAATAGACCTGAACTGAACCAAATTGAA
Organism: Euphorbia schlechtendalii; assembly: GCA_949673415.1. Lineage (NCBI taxonomy): Eukaryota > Viridiplantae > Streptophyta > Magnoliopsida > Malpighiales > Euphorbiaceae > Euphorbia > Euphorbia schlechtendalii. Next base: position 8,957 of record CATIWQ010107586.1, read on the forward strand.
GACGAAGAGAACACGGCCTAAGTGGTATTGAAACCAAAATAAATGTTATTAGTAATAAGTAGAAGAGTAACTAATAAAAGTAAGAACAGTAAAATGTAAGTAACTTAGAAAAGGAGTGAAGAAGAAGGAATGTGGGGAAATGGAAAGTTAGAATGAATAATTAGGAGACAGCTGAGAAGTGTGGTGTGGTCTTAATTGAAAATTAAATGAGTATTGTATTAAATGTTTCCATTCTCTCAATTAATTGCCTGAATAAAGATATACATAAATGTATTTTTTCAGTCCACTTATCCAGCTCAGGTCCGGTTTAGATGGTTCATGCACAATCTAATGTGCCTTTACCACCGCCACTTCTAACCTGTCTTCCTAAATCAGACACATCACACAGAATCTCTCATTGACTGCATTTTGAACTTTTTACTTACATATTACTAAATTCAGGATCAATTCAACCCTCATATTTCAAAGTTTTAGTTCAGGCTACATTTAAAATGTCATTCCTAAATTTAATCAACAACTTTCTTGTGCTCAATTTTTTTGTTATATATATGTATATATTAAAAAATCTAGTTACGTTAAAGGAAAAAGTTAAATGCATCACTACCATTTTAAAGTTAGGTTAAAAATTCTGAAGACACCTTCAACTTTTAAAATGATCAGTTACCCCCTTAACTTGACAAAAAGGACATGTACCCACTTAACTTGGTAAAAATGCACCAGTTTGCCCTTTTAATACTACGAGTCAACTTCTGATTGGAGAGAGGAAAATCAGAAAAATGGCATCTTTGAAAAGTCAAACCAACCAGATCTTGACATGTGACGTTGAGGGGGCTAACTGGTGCATTTTTACAAAGTTTAGGGGGATAACTAGTATTTTTTGCCAAGTTAAAGGGGTAACTGATCTTTTTGAAAGTTGAGAGTGACATCAGATTTTCTGAACCAAGTTTAGGGAGGTGTTGAAAGGAAAATAATCACCACTCTTCACATTGACTATGTCACTCAAACATGTGATATCAAAAATCACATGTTTAATCTCATCCTAATGGTTAAAACATTCATCACAACCAGTGCAAATATTAACATGTTGTTGAATATTTAAAAGAAAATAATTGATGTTTGTCGGCAGCCATCTACTATGCAACACTATGCAGTACTATGTGTGGGTCCTTATGTTTCCTACTATTTACGGTTTGTTTCATTGAGTTTTTCTATAAATAGGTTTCAATTTTCCTTATTCAATACACCTCAGAGATAAGAAATATAATCTTTTTCAAATTCTCTCTAAGTTCTTAGTTATTCAGTATTTGGTGATAGTATTTTACACTCAGTTGAGTTCGCCTAACGTCTGTTGTTGTATCTTGGGAGACAGTTTGCCATATAAAGGGGAAAGTCTGTCTTAAGGAAATCGACTCGAGCCTCAACATAACCCTCTTATTCCAAGTAAAAGGTTTATTTCGGTATTTCGTTATTTTATATTTATTATAATACATTTTATTTTTATGATGTTCATATAATTGTATTTCAAGTTACTAATATTTCCTTTATTGTATTCTTTCTCTTTATAAGAAATTATATACTTATCCCTAACACTTTTTCTAACAATCTTAAGATAGATTTTATTTTTTAAGTTTATATCTTAAAAGAGACGAACAAAATACCGTGACTTGGATTACCGTAACATTGGAATACCTTAATTTCGAACAAATGTATTGGACTTATTTTTGGACAATCTTTTAATTGGACTTAATTTGGACAATTATTAAAAGAAAAGTTAACAAATATAAATAAATAATTTATAATAATATAACAATAATAATTATAATAAGTTTATTTGGTGTACGTACAATTTAATTTTCTTATACTAATTGTTATTGTTATTCTGAAATTATTCTAACTTGGTTTGTTTGAAAAATTTCAGAAATGATCATGGCTGATCAGATCCCACAGAATGATGAAATTGCTCAAAATCAGAGTGAGCAAAACCAAAATAGACAATATGGTCCAATTGGTTCAGTGCATGTTAGTACAACAATGGTTGCATCTGTACTTGTTGATGGACCAACTGCTTTTGGCTTTGTTGGTTCTAGGCCAACTACTGGTTCTACAAGTTCCAGTCCTCTTCGAGGAAATGAAACTGGAAACTTATATAGTCAAGCTAACCAAAATGGACAATTTTTTGGTCCTAATGGTTATGGACTAAATGGATTTTCGAATTCTGGGTTTGTTACTGTACCAGAAAGACCAGAAAAATTCAATGGTGTGAATTTTAAGGTCTGGCAACAGAAAATGTATTTCTACTTGACTAGCATACATTTTGACAGATTTGTGAAGGAAGATCCTCCTGTTGTATCGGAAGGAGTTGTTTATCCTTCTGTTAAATCTGTTGTTGATGTTTGGAATTATTCTGATTTCTTCTGCAGAAACCATATTCTTAATGGTTTAATTCCTGAACTATATGAAGTATATAGTGTGAAGCTTACTGCTAAGGAACTATGTGAATCCCTCGATAGAAAATATCGAACTGAGGATGCTGGCGCTAAGAAATACTTAGTTAGTCAATTCCTAGATTTTAAAATGAAATATTCCAAAACTTTTGTAAGTCAGGTGCAGGAACTTCAACTTTTGATCCATGCGATGGAGGCTGAGAAAATGGGGACAAGTGAACCATTTCAAGTTGTTGCAATTATTGAAAAATTGCCACAAAGTTGGAAAGATTTCAAAGCTTATCTCAAACATAAGCGAAAG
>CATIWQ010107587.1:0-20644 GCA_949673415.1 Euphorbia schlechtendalii
TATATATTTTCCTTTCTTCCAATATTTTCTTGGATCCAAAACACATTTGGATCTCAAAATTTCTTCATCTTAAAATCAAATTTCTTCTTAAATCCTCAGATATTCTCGGGTCTAAAACAAATTTAGAAACCGAGTCTGATGATCTTTTGGATAAATGAATACTTTATTTTTCAATGAAACTACAATTAAACCAAAACGAACGAGGAACACTCACGTGGATCAAATGGATACGTCGAAGTGGATTCACGCCGAAAGGGTAAGCCTCTTAATTCCTAAAATTGCGAATTCTGTGCTTCGTCACCTGCTTCATTTCTTTTTGATTTTTATTTGTGGACCTAGGAATTATTTTATTTCCTTATTATTGTAAATGTTGTAATAATTCTCTTCATCTCGATTTTCTATTTTATTTATTTAGTAAAGAAATGTATTAGAATACCCCTACGAAGGGAATAAAATGTATTTCCGGATAACAGCCCTCACATAATAATGACCAACATACGTGTAAATAAAAATGAACCAATTTTTATTTAAATTAACAACTTTAAAATCTTTGATGTTTTAATTAGGTCACACAGGCCTCGCTGAAATCAAATCGAACTTATCTGATATCCCCTGTGCTGACCTTTGTGGATGCAAGTTAGATGTATGTTTAGGATTTTAATTTTCCTTCGGGTATCGCAATTACATATTTTTGAGGAAATGTAATTAATAGGTTAGCGAGCGGTTGCATCCCCTGATTTTTGTAATTTTTGTAACCTTTACTTTTCCACCTTTATTTCAGCATTTACTTACTATTTTGTAGATGGGTTTAATGCTTTTTCTATATGTTAATCATGCATTTAAAATGTAAAAATGACCTAAGTGCAAATATGCATAACTAAGAAAATACGGTTTTCTATAGATGTAATATAATGTGATCATATAAGAAATAAGCAACTTATCCCGGACCCGAATCTCTGTGTCTTGGTGGGCCGTCCCCCGGACGTTAAGCCTCACAAGACTCTAATTCCTGGAAAGAGCTAATCCAGGTGGCGACTCCACACTAAGAGATGGCAGATGCGGGTTCGAACCGATCTAAAATTGTTTTCACCTTCTCTTTCAACCTTTTTCCTGGGTCCCCGACCTAGTGCACCTTTTTCAAACACCCCGGTGGACCACTCCTCTCATCTCCATGCTCTCTCGACCCACCGCTCCGTGTCGCTCGCTCATAGTGGTGACACTGCTGGGGATTTTTCTAAAAACTTATTTTTCATAGGTTTTAGATTTTGGATAAGTGTCGAAAATTATTGATCACATTATTCCGTTTTCTCTTAATTATGACATATTCATAATTTCACATTGCAATAGAAGGGATTAGCCTATAAGTCTAAGGTACCCTATTACCGTGAAACTTTCTCTTGTACTAATCTGCCTCCTTGAGAAAAGATAGTACTTGAGTGGGTGGAGTACTTGTTGCCATATCGCATGTACCTCCCTCGTTAGAGGCTTGGAATGTATTTTAGCGCAACAAGAACCTTCTACATCAACAACCCATTTGTAACCCTCGTGTAAATAAATCATAAGCATTTTCCCTGGGGTGTTACCCAACACGCGATCATGCATTATATTTTCTTGTAGGTACGCTCCTTAGTATCTTCATGGTATTAAGATGAACCAAACTTAGAATAGAGACCAGCCAAAAACCCTACACGCGGAAGTTATACGGTTGGATGTTTGGACGTTGCATGTTATGTGCTACATGTTTACCACTTTATCATTGTACTAATGTCATACTAACCACGAATTTTTATTCAGACACTTGAACGCACACACTCATGATATTAAATGTACATATCACGATACTGAACCAATATCACATACACTTAGGCACAGTTAACACTATAGATCATGTCACCCTGGGACAACATAAAACCACTTAGGGACATCAGTTACCCTTTTTTTCAGCGGGATGTCCACTTGACATACCGCTATTATCCTGCACATGGAAAATATACCTTCCTTTTACTACGTTGTGTCCACTTGACATCCGACACTTAACCCACAAGGGGCAATAATATATGCCACATGTTACCTATGAAATGTCCATTCAACATCTAGCTCACAACCCTTCCAGGGTAATTATACACACCAAAAGTACAAACGGGGCAAGTACCTCCCCAAAACCATATTCCCCACATTAAAGGATCAAAAACCATATTCCCCACATTAAAGGATATCCCAGTTGATGTCCTAACCTAAGCCCACACAAGGTAAACTTACTTCAAAAGACTTACCATACCAAATCTTCAAGGGTATACAACTCAAATAGTGATGACCACATAAGTATCCGAAACTCCGCCCTAATTGGGCAAAATAACCAAATCATTCATTAGGTAGCTACATATGGTAGTTGTTTTCATTTTATTAGGGTATGTCACACCGCTTACTAGAAAAAATTTTGACCCCCTCATTCCATGAGACCTAGTCATAGTACAAAACCTCAGGTCCATAAATTTTAATTTTAATAATGATTATTTTAATTAATACTTTAATAAAAACTAACAGTAACAATAATAAAAAGAAGAACAATGATAAAAATATTAATATAGAAAAATATTATTATTTAATGTAGTTAATATTGATTATAAATACAGTAAAAACAATTTTTAAATTGTGATAATTACTAGTGTTATTAATATAATAATATTATAATGTAATTATAACATAATAATATTTTTATTTATAATCGCAGTATTAATTAATTAGAAAATGTGGGATGGGAAAATAACAGTAAAAATATTTATAATAAAAAAAACTATTATGTTTCTGTAATCCATTAATAAGTGATAATTTGAATAAAAAATACAATATATTATAATAATTATTATTAGTTCATGTGTAATTGTAACAATAATTATTATTTGAATAACAAATTTATAATTAAATGAATTTAGGTACTATAACAATTTTTATTATTAATGGTATTAAAATTGTTTTATTAATTATTTTATATGATAGCTATTAATAATATTAATTGTAATGATTAGTATTAATAATTTATTTATTTTTATTTTTATTGGTTTTTACTATTATTTTAATAATTAATATATTATTATTAAGTTCAATTAAGTTCAAGTTCATTAAGTTCAGTTAAGTTAAATTAAGTTAAGTTTAGTTCAGGTCCATTAAGTTAAGTTAAGTAAGCTAAGTTAAGTTCGGTTAACTTAAGTTCAGTTCTGGTTTCAGAAGTTGAAGAGAACATGGCCTAACTATTGTACCGCAAATATAACATGTATGTTAATAAATAAACATACCCATAAAAGATACTAAATAGTAAAATGATTTGTTTTTCAGAAATATGAATCATGATTACCGATTTAGTTGATTGTGAAGTTTGATCCCATAACCCTACACTTCTTGAATTCTTCAAGATGTGATGGTCACGAGACAAAATATAGTGGTTAAAGTCAAATAATTTGGTTGAATTGGAGTTATTAATAAGACGACATTCATTATAGGTTTAAGACCATCAATTCATGACAAATTTGTTCTTTTCTAAACATTTATTCCATTAAATTGGGTTTTTAATTGGGAATGATTTTTTCAATTAAAATATACTAAGTATACATTGATTAGAAGATTGGGACTGTGATTATTGTAGATTAAGAGAAGTAAAAGAGAATGAATTTCATTGATAAGATTGAGAGTATTTTACATGAACATGGCTGATGCAAAGAGAAGAGAAAGATTGAGAAGAATACGTACAGAATTAAACTTTTATACCTATATCAAAAATTAGCCTATGGTGTAAAATACTAACTAATCCCTAACAACCTCTAACGGTTATTTACTCTTTTGCATAATAGTCCTCTGAATTTTACATTATTGATAATACATACATTAAACTAATATCCCCTCGTAATCTGAAATAAGAAGCAGAATGAGATTCTATGTAACTTTAGATTGTAATTAAGTTCAATCCCATAGCTTGTCTGATGAAATATGGACTGTGCAAAGCTTTTGTGAAAATGTCTGCAACTTGATTATTTGAAGAAACTAACATCAAGTGAATGACTCCTAATTGCACTTTCCTCTTACAAAATGACAATCTATGTCAAGGTGTTTTGTTCTTTCATGAAATACTGAATTTTTTGCAATATGTATGGTAGAAGAATTATCATAGAACAGAAGAGCTGGCTCCGTGTGTTGAATTTGAAAATCCCTTAATAGATACAAAAACCACTGAACTTCTATTGTTGTTGATGCCATTGCCCTATACTCAACCTCAGATGATCTTCTTGAAATAGTATTATGCTCTTTTGATATCCATGATACTGAAGAATCTCCAAGGAAAACACAATAACCTATAACAGTTTTCCTAGTCTCCAAGCAATTTGCCCAGTCTGAATCACTAAAAACTTTCATTTTCATATCACTATTATTTGAATAAAACATACCTTGTTCTAGCTTGCCTTTTAAGTACCTTAATATCCTATGTGATGCTACCAAATGAGATTCATGAGGTTTCTCTAAGTACTGAGATAATTGCTGAATAGTATAACTTATATCAGGTCTAGTATTTGACAAATACAAAAGCTTTCCTATTAGTTTCCTATATTTTGTGTTGCCTACAGAGGTTTAAACTTTGCATGATCTATTTTCTCTGTGGAAATAGGTGTACTCGCTGGTTTAAATTCTAGGAGACCATAATCTGCTAATAATTCAAGAGCATACTTTCTCTGGTTAATAAAGATCCCTTTATTGTTTCTTGCAATCTCAAGGCCTAAAATTTACTTTAATTTTCCTAAGTCTTTAATACTAAAACATATATTCAAATACTCTTTGATTTCCTCGATGGTTTCTTCACTATTGCTAGCCAAAATAATATCATCAACATAAATAATTAAAGCTATGAAATTACCTCCTGCATCTCAGTAAATAGGGATGAATATGCCATTAACTGTTTAAACCCTTTCTTCAGTAATGCACTTGTAAGTGTTGAGTTCCACTGCCTGCTAGCCTGGTTCAAACCATATAAAGATTTTTCTAGTTTACATAAAGGGCTAGAAACATTGGATTTTACTCCTTGTGGCAACTGCATATATATCCTCATCTAATGTACGATGGAGAAATGCATTATTAATATCTAGTTGCTCTAATAACCACTTTTTCTTAGCAGCTAAAGTAATTAGCAACCTTATAATACTTATTTTAGCAACTGGTGAGAATGTCTCTAAATAATCAATTCCATTTTGCTGTTTGTAGCCTTTTGCCACAAGTCTGGATTTATATCTTTCTATTGACCCATCAGCTTTTCTTTTTATTCTATAAACCCATTTACATCTAATTGGAACCTTTCCTTATGGTAAAGATATTATTTTCCAGGTTTGTTTCTTTCTAATGCCTGTAATTCAGCATCCATGGCTTTCTGCCAATTTTCATCCTTAACAACTATATTATAACTCTTTAGCTCAGTTACTATACTTAAGGCTAAGGAATATGCCTTATGATTATCAGAGAATTTTTCATAACTTAAGGTTTTTGATATAAGATATAGCTTCTTATTTTCTAGTTCTTCTAGATTCCTTTTATTTGCTAAAAAATGATATTCCTTTAAATACTCAGGCTGCCTATGTTGCCTTTTTTACCTTTTGCTAATACTTTTCTCTATTTTTATCTTACTGTTAACTTCTAGTTCTTGATTATATTTCTTGTCTATTTCATCGATCTCATTTGATTATTAAACTTAGGAAAAATAGTCTCATGAAACCTAACATTTCTAGAAACTACAATTCTATTATCCTTAATACTGTATATTCTGTAACCTTTCATACCACTTTTAAAGCCTATAAATATACCCTTTTCTACTCTATTATCAAATTTACTTCTATCTCTTGACAAAGTGCTCACATAAGCTAGACAACCAAAAAGGTTTTAACATACTATAGTCTACTGGTTTCTGGTATAACTTCTCATAAGGACATAATTTCCCAACAGAGGTGTAGGCATTCTATTAATCAAATACACAGCATGAGAAATGAAATAATTCCAAAAACTCATAGATAAACCACTTTGTAACTTAAGGCTTCTTGCCACATTAAGTGTGTGTTGATGTTTCCTTTCAACTAATCCATTTTGTTGAGGAGTTTCAACACATGACTTTTGGTGCAAAATACCTTTTTTAGAATAAAAGGATAGTAAATTGAATTCAGGCCCATTATCTATTCTTACAACTTTTATACTCTTGTTAAACTGATATTTTTGACCATAAGATAAAACTTTTCAACTAAAGCAGCCACTTCTCCTTTTGTTTTCATAGTTATTACCAAAGTAAACCTTGTAAAGTCATTAATAATAGTCAAAAAGTATTTTGAATCATTCATAGTAGTATAAGTAGGACCCCATATGTCTAAATGTACTAAATCAAACATGGAAATTGAACTTGAAGTGGAAATAAGAAAACATAGCTTCTTTTGATTAGATTTAACACAAATGTCACATCAAAATCAATAGATACACAAATGTCTGAATTATTTTTCTGCAAAATAAGTAGTCTATTATTAGATAAATGACATAATTTGAAATGCCACAATTCATCTTCACTGCACTTTTTTACAAAAGTACAATTTGTAAAAACACACAAGTTTAACTCTAGCAAATATAACCCATTAAACACTCTAGCTGAACCAATCTTCTTCTTGTTCAATTTATCCTGAACAATATAACAATCTTTATCAAAAAGTAACTCACAATTCAATGTTTTAGTTAACTTTGTAATAGAAAGTAAGTTATATTGAAAAGTGGGAACAAACAATACTTCATACAAGATAAAATCACTACCTAGATGAATATCACCTATATGAGTTATTGCCAGCTTTACTTCATTAGGTAAAACTACATACCAATTACTCATAAATCTAACATTAACAAGAATAGACATGGAATTAGTTATATGACAACTAGCTCCTGTGTCAACGATCCAAGTATTACGAGAAATAGAATTACCTGAAATTGAAGTATCTTCTACTGTAATGTGATTAGTTTGACAAACTTTTTCAACTCTTGCAGCAGCTACATGAGTGTTACTATACACATTCCCCTGTGCATTGCTTTGTACCCGTGCCTGAACCGACTGTGCCAGTTGAGCTAATTATTCTTGTGAGAAAACATGTAGAACTGAAACAGGATTTGCCAAATTGTTGAAATTTCCTTATATGATGTTTGCACCACTACTTGTTCCAACCTCAAAATTCTCATTATGACTATTGTCAAAACGATTACAATAAACATCATTCAACTCAAAATTAACTTCAGAACCATTCATATAACCCTTTTCTATTGAGTCTTGATCCAAATCCTCAAAATTTTCTAAACCTTCCACTGCATTTACTCTGCTAAACCTTGACTTAAAATTCGGAGGATATCCATTCTTTTTCCAGCAATTTACTACTAAATGACTTCCTTTTTAAAATGAACATATAACACCTTTATTGTTTTTAAAATTCTATCTTCTAAAACCACTACCATATCCACCACTATTCCCATTACGATTGTTGTTGAAATTTCCAATAACAGAACCATTATTCCACCTTCTTGTTTGAGCATTTTGATTACTTTTATTTCTTTGTTCAAATCTACTAAAGCCTGCATTCTGATTACTATAATTTCCTTTTCTAACAAAAAATGCCATTTCTTGCCCAGTATCTTTATCATTAGTTATAAATTCCCTTTCAAATTGCAGGACCATAGAAAAAACTTTATTCAACAAAGGCAATTGATCCATAGCCAAAATTTGTGACTTAACATTAGATAAAGAACCATTTAGACATCTTAGAAAACAAATCTTAAGATTCTCTTCTTATTTCCTTCTTAAACTTTCTATCAAATTTCACATACAACCGTTACACTCATAGACGGGAAAAGGAGAAAGACTAAGCAATTCATTCCACAACTTGTAAAGAAGAAAAATAATCAGTTACCCACCTAAGAAATTGTATAAACTTTTGTTTGCAAATATTAAATTTTGAAAATGTTGGGTTGTGTAAACCTTTCTTTAAGATTTCTCCATATATCATCCACTAACTCAAAACTTATAGCTGACTGAGCAATAGCTGGAGAAAGAGACCTCAGAATCCAAGAAATAACCATATTGTTGCATCTTCTCCAAGCTGAATACGTTGAATCAATGAAATTTGGCTTTCTGATAGTACCATCAATAAATTCCACTTTGTTTTTAAACATTAAGGCCATACTCATGCTTCTTGCCTATGTATGATAGTTTGTTCGATCTAAAAGAGGGGTTACAATAACTAAAGAGGGGTTTCGCCTAGATTTAAGTAAAGAGGACTATTTTCATCAATTCGACCTTGATTTCTTGTAGCCATTTTTCAAGAAACCAGAAAATAAACATGACTCTCACATAATCAAAATCGAAGTAGAGAGAAAAAGAGAAAATAAGAGAGAAACACAAGAGATAAAACTCAAGAACATGAACCGATGTACCAAGAGAAGTTTTGAAGAGATTTCGAAAGAGTGAAACTGAAAAGAAATTTAAATCCAGAAGTGCCCTGATACCATGTGAATATTGCAGATTATGAGAAGTAAAAGAGAACGAATTTCATTGATAAGCTTGAGAGTATTTTACATGAACATAGCTGATGCAAAGAGAAGCAAAAGATTGAGAAGAATATATACATGCTTAAACTTTTATACCTATAACATATAACAGCCTATGGTATAAAATACTAACTAATCCCTAACAACCTCTAACGGTTATTTACTCTTTTGCATAATAGTTCTCTGACTTTTGTATTATTAATAATACATACATTAAACTAATAGGGATAGGTATGATCTCATATCAAACAAATATTAATGGGTATGATTCATTGTATAAAAGTATTATATTAATTAAATATCATATAAACAATTCTAACATTCATGTACATGATAGCTAAACTTTTTATTTTCATGGAATCCTATATGTATCCATATCATATTTTATTAAATTTGTTAGGCTAATTGTTAAGAAATCCAATCAATAGGAAAGAAATAAAGACCCTCAAATCATGGATCAAACATAGGGGAATCAGTATAAATGTAAATTATTATAATTAGTTTATTTTCATTAGAATGGTAAACTTGTACAATATAAATATAACATTGTATTAAATAGATTACTCAATGAAAATAGAATTTCCCTATCTATTTCTAAGTGCCATCAATCTAACATGGTAACAGAGCAGAGTCTTCAATCCTTTTGGACTTAGAAAATTTTCATCATCATCCATATATAAACCTAAATAAAGCCAAAAAACCAAACACCAAATCCAAAAAATGTCAAAAAACTCCAACACCAAAAATATACCCAAAGAAATTGCAACACAAATTGTCAACCTGCTCAAACTTGGGTTGGGAAATTACTAGCAAAATGAAGCTAGTAGCCTCTCAATATGCTTCAAATTAAATAGTGAAAATTACCCTATGTGGGCATGTCTCATTAAGAAGGCGATTAGAGGTAGAGGCAAAGGAAATCACTTAAAAAAATAAACCACTTGAAGATAAAGACCCAACATTTCACAAATGGGAACTATCAGATCAGGTTGTATTCACGTGGATAATACAGAATATTGAGTCATCACTAATAAGCAATGTTGCTCAATATCCAGCCGCAAAGATGTTGTGGGATGGTGTAACCATCACATATGGGAGTGGAGGAGATTCATTCCAAATTTATGAACTTCATAGAAGGTCCAGTACACTACGACAAGGCAGCAAGTCCATTGAAGGACTATTGAGCAAATTACAGAGCATATGGATGAGTATTGACAGAAAATCACCAAATCCTATGAAAGAACTTGAAGACATAGCCAAATCTAACCAAATCATAATAGAGCAGAGTTTGTTTCAATTTCTTATGGCAATAGATGAATAACATGAGTAGTAAAAAAGGACATACTCAAACAAGACACACTACCATCAGTAGAACAGGCTAAGCAATGCTAACAAGAGAAATTGTAAGACAAAACATTTTTAAACATAAAATAGATGGAGATTTCACAATTCCATGGGAAATTGGAATCGGTTTAGCCACTAAATTGAGAGGCAATAGAGGCCGATTTGAGATGGTAAAGGGACACGGCTCAGAGTCCACTAAAGGGTAGTGGAGGTCATCACTGCGCTAGCGCTTAGAATGCATTGAGGTGCAGTGGAAATCATCATCGTGGGAGGACAAATCAAAGCTATTTTGCACCCATTGCAAATAGAGAAAACATACTAGGGAGGGCTACTTTGAATAGATAGGCTATCCACCATGGTAGAAAGACCATAAGAGGGGTAAGGCTCAAATTGCAATGGGAGATGGCGCTGGAGACTACAGCACTGTCGGTAATGAAAAGGCCATCAAAAGATTGACGGAAGTCATGGCTACATAAATGACAATGATGGAGGAGGAAATATCAGCACTGCCAGTAATCATGGGGGAAATAGTAAATGAAATACTATTGGTTAATCAAGATAGTAATTGAACATGCAACATTGCAATGTAGAATTTCAAAACATAAAATTAACCTAAAAGGATCTCATAAGCATGCCATGATTGATATAATCTAAGTTGAAATGTTCCATGGATTCTAATAGGTTTATAAAACATATACAAATAACCCTAACATCCAAGTGTAGAACATTACCAGTTGATGAGTGCTTCTCTCTTCAATTTGGATGCGGCGTTCCCTTAGAGTAATTCGGCAAAACTTCATTAGCACAAGTCTCCAAAATAGGATAGCCTCTATGATTGATCCACACGAATCCTCACCGACCAAAACCTCATTGAGGTAGAACCCTTTAGTAAACCGCTCAAAGATGAAACATGAAAATATTAAATGAGAATGCTCACTTAAAAATAGAAAGAGTCTTCTAAAGAATTCTTCGTTGCTTGGAGAAACTCGAAGAGGATCTCACACAACTCACGAAGAAAGAGATGTCGAACTCAGAGAGAAATGCTGAACTAAAGTGTTAAATAATAAGAGAAGGCGGAGGCCTCTTTATAGGGAGAGGGGGAGTTGTATACTGCCCTTCAAATATAATGTATTCCCATCCCACAACCGGGTCAGTCACGCAGGTACTTTGGACTCGCGTCTGCCTCTACATGGCAATCCCTAGTGGGTTAGCCTTGAGCCGTGAGCTTGCGAATACGAGCCTTCTCGCAAGCCCAAGCTTGAGGGATTGCAAGCCATGAACAAGCAAGCTTGCGTGGCATGCCCGAGCAAGCGCTGCCATGGGCAACGCTTGTAGACCTACAGCCCGCTAGCTCACGCTAGCTTATGATAAGTGTATAATTACACTTATTATTATATTAATTTTATACGCTAAACTATAGTTTAAGTCATTTTTATACTTCATATAAAAGATTTCATAGCAGATGCAGATAATAGGTAAATCTTGGGAGTAAAATGATCTAAAGTGGAATTCTATGAAAAAAGAGTGAAAAAGGTGCAAAAAGATGCGTGGAACTTAAGGATTTGGCTTAGGATCGAAGCTATCAAAGATGAGTGAAGTTACAAGGAGAATTCTGAAGAAAAATGCAATTCACGATCGCGATAACCATTCGCAGTCGCAACTTGTTCTTCTTCAAAATAGAAATCTGCCAATCAAAGATTCACGGTCATGACTTGTATATCACAATCGCGACCTGGATGGTTTTCTGGTTTAATCTTCTTAACTACCAACCGGCATATAAGGATGATTAACAGCCATCAACCACCATCAACTACCAATGAATAGACACCTATCAGAAATAAACCAATCATTAAAAGGTGCCTATCCATTATGGATTAGATTTAAACTTCTCAACCAATCACAATGAAGTGATGCAATCATTCACCAATGGACATGACTCTTCGTATGGATAGACGCAGCCCTTCGAACTCTAAAAATAGGGCTCTAAACCTTACAATTTCATGCAGAGTGGGAAATCAACCAGAGGGAAAATATTAGAGTGCATGAGAGAGATATAGTGTGTGTATAGATAGAGAATTTTCTACGTTCATAAATGTTAGCGAGAAAATGTTTAAGTGATTTGTTTCGATCACTAGATTTCTCTATATTCTCGAGCAATTGTTGTATAAGTGTACTTACAAATCACTTATCAATAAAAGTTTTCATTCTTCAATATTCATTTGCTCAATATTCGTAAAGAATAGCATCTTAGCAGAGGTTCTGTACTGGTCGAGACCGAATTCAAAGCACATGCATGAATTGCTGGATTTGACGACTCCCATTAAAGAGTGGATAAGGTTTGATCAACTTTAGCTTTCACTTGCATACCTTACAACTTGCTTTGCTTTCTATTTATACTTTCTATTTCAAAGTTTATGATATGTCTATGTGTCGCTGTTTAGAACATTCGCTTCATTCATAAGTGCTAGCGATAAAATGTTTAAGTGATTCGAATTTTTTGTTTTGATCACTAGATTTCTGTATATTGTCGAGCGATTGTTGTATAAGTGTACTTGCAAATCACTTATCAATAATAGTTTTCATTCTTCAATATTCATTTGTTCGATATCCACAAAGAATAGTATCCTAGCGGAGGTTCTGTATAGGCCGAGACTGAATTCAAAACAGATGCAGGAATTGCAGGAATTGACAACTCCCATTAAAGAGTGGATACGGTTTGATCAACTTTAGCATTCAATTTCATACCTTACAACTTTGCTTTGCTTTCTACTTATACTTTCTACTTCGAAGTTTATGAAATGTCTATGTGTCATAATGCGTATTTTGTGCTAAGTCTTTTATATTAATCATGTTATATGCATTGGAGTTAATTTTAAGAGTAGTTTCGGGGTTAACAATATCGTGTATAATAACTGGATCTGTGGTATAACTCAATTTAGTGAGCTAACATTTTTGGAATTGTAACATGCTAAATGTGGCTATGAGAGAGCGACCCGTACCAAGCATAGTGTTGACGTTATCCAGGTTTATATAATTGTCTTAATTCATTTGTGCTACGTTTAGAAAAGTTATTTCATGTGTTACTCTACAGCGAATAATTGAACATCTAGGTATTTTTAACCAAGTGTGTTAGATTAGTTTAGTGAATCGTAACATCTTTGTTAAACTTGCATGTTTTCTGTGCTATCCGTATTTCATAGGGAAAATCTATATATTTAGATTCTCTAATCTTTCATATCTATATTCACTCATTCTTCATTTTAACCCTCCTATCCAAAATATCAAATCTATTTTATTTTCTTTATTCTGTCTTCCTTATTGATCTTTAGACTTGTTTCCTTCCCTGTGGGTTTGATATCTTTTAAAACTACATCGCAACTGTATACTTGCAGTTATCATCATTTTTCTATTTGATAAGAGTTATTGACAACACCTATACTTTACGT
This sequence comes from Euphorbia schlechtendalii, assembly GCA_949673415.1. Taxonomy (NCBI): domain Eukaryota; kingdom Viridiplantae; phylum Streptophyta; class Magnoliopsida; order Malpighiales; family Euphorbiaceae; genus Euphorbia; species Euphorbia schlechtendalii. Next base: position 13,383 of record CATIWQ010107587.1, read on the forward strand.
GAACAAGTTTTTGGCGCCATTAATATATAGCCAAATATTGCGAATAAATTATTAAACTTATCAGTAGAAAAGTGGTGAACAAGTTTTTAGCGCCGTTACCGGGGATGGTAATAGCATTCTAAAGATCAAATTGTCCAGGGAAGGTAATAGCATTCTAAGGATCAAATTGTCTGGGGAAGGCAAGTGCGTTCTAGAGATAAAATTGTCGAAGAACGAGCAATTATATTTAATACATTTGTTATTCTATGTTTTTCTGGGTACTAAGTCTAAAAATTGAAGAAATAAGAAGGATTACAGAAGGTCACGATCGTGACTATAGATCGCACTCGTGAAGTTATACAACAAAACCTTCTATTCATGTTTTGAAGAAAATCACGATCGTGACAGGCCTTCGAGATCACAACATGGGCCCTGGATTCTCCTTCTCAATAAAAACGGGCTTATTCTTTTCTTACTTTTCTTTTTCAAATTTTTAGACTAGTTAGTTGTTTGTTTAGTTTTTCATTTTTAATAAAATCTCTCACAATGAGGACATTGTGTTCTTAAGTGTGGGGGTACGACATTTGTAAAAATCCAGTAAAATCCAAAAAATTTGAATAAAATAAAAAAATCAAAGAATTTGAAAATTTTTCTTGATATTTTTGTTAATTATACATTATCATTTCTAATACTTGACTAACATTTGTCCAAGGTTATTGTGAGTATTAGGTATTTACAAGTTTGATGTTAGTGCACAACATTTATCAATTTGGCAAGGATGAGTGGTGAGTAACATTCGAGAGTAACATTCCAAGTAAGTTTCGATATATATTTAGATGTAACATGAATTAGTATAAGTTATATAGTTTTAGTTTAATGCTTTTGATAGGTTTAAGTGGAGTAATATCTAATGGTATTCTTACTATGAGTTTTATATGCAAATCTTGAATAAGTCCTATGCGTATTGAGTGTGTTTAAAGTGTTAGGAAACTATAGCCATAATACTTTGAAATTGATCAATAAAGAATAAGGGTATTAAGAGTGAAAAATCAAAAGAAAGAGAGGATAACCAATGAGTTATGCAAAAGGTGAGGAATGGTACGGAGTAGAAACTACAACCATTCATTGAGTGAAAAAAGAAAAGAAAGCATAGCACAAAAAATGGGTGCAAAGTACAAAGTACTTCAAAAACATATGCTTAAAAGAAAAATATGAGAGAGTGTTATGGAGCATAAAATGCAACCATTGAAAAAGGGGGAGAGTGGTATGGAGCATAAAATACAACCACTGAGAGTGTTTTAGCATCCTAGGTTACCTAAAAATGTCTTGAGAGAAATTAATCAAAGAGTGCTTTTTATGTCCTTTATACTTTATACTATGCTTAAGAGAAGGTAATATTCGAGTATGCATAGAATGCTTATATGAAGATGCGATTCAGTTGACTCTCCATTAAGAGCAAAGGTATGCAACTAAACTATATAAATTGCTCATTACTAATTTGTGGGAAATTTTGAACTTCTACTTGAAATTTTTTGCAACGTGGAATGTGGTACTCACTGCAATAGTCTTTCACCAAATGAGGTATGAACTTTTTACTAATTTGTACACTTCTGTTGAATTTACCTTGAGGACAAGGAAAAAGTTGAGTGTGGGGGTATGGTAAGTGTATAATTACACTTATTATCATATTAAATTTAGACACTAAACACTATAATTTAAGTCATTTTTATACTTCATATAAAAGATTTCACGTGGTATGTAATTTTTTTTATGCAAATGCAGATACTAAGTAAATCTTGGGAGTAAAATGATCTAAAGTGGAATTCTATGAAAAAAGAGTGAAAAAGATGCGTAAAACTTAAAGATTTGGCTTAGGATTAAAGCTGTCAAAGATCGATGAAGTTACAAGGAGAATTTTGAAGAAAAATGCAATTCACAGTCGCGACAACCATTCACGGTCGCGACAACCATTCACGGTCGCGACTTGTTCTTCTTCAAAATAGAAATCTACCAATCAAAGATTCACGGTTGCGACTTGTATATCGTGGTCACGACTTGGATGGTTTTCTGGTTTAATCTTCTTAACTACCAACCGCCAGATAAGGACGATCAACCGCGATCAACCATGATCAACCGCCATCAACTACCAATGAATAGATACCTATCAGAAATCAACCAATCTTGAAAATGTGCCTGTCCATTGTGGATTAGATTGAAACTTCTCAACCAATCACAATGAAGTGATGCAATCATTCACCAATGGACACGACTCTTCGTATGGATAGACACAACCCTTCGAACTCTATAAATAGGGCTCCAAACCTTACAATTTTGTGCAGAGTGGGAAATCAACCAGAGGGAAAATATTAGAGTGCATCAGAGAGATATAGTGTTTGCATAGATAGAGAATTCTCTATGTTCATAAGTGTTAGGGAGAAAATGTTTAAGTGATCCGAATTTTTTGTTTTGATCACTAGATTTCTCTATATTCTTGAATGATTGTTGTATAAGTGTACTTGCAAATCACTTATCAATAAAAGTTTTCATTCTCCAATATTCATTTGTTCGATATTCGCAAAGAATAGTATCCTAGCGGAGGTTCTGTACAGGCCGAAACCGAATTCAAAGCAGATACAGGAATTGCGAGAATTGACGACTCCCATTAAAGAGTGGATACGGTTTGATCAACTTTAGCTTTCACTTGCATACCTTACAACTTTGCTTTGCTTTCTACTTATACTTTCTATTTCAAAGTTTATGATATGTCTATGTGTCAAAATGCATATTTCGTGTTAAGTCTTTTATATTAATTATATGTGTTGGAGTTAATTTTAAGAGTAGTTTTGGGGTTAACAATATCATGTATAATCACTAGATCTGTGATATGACGTTGTTTAGTGAGCCAACGTTTTTGGAATGGTAACTTGCTTAATGTGGCTATGTGAGAGCGATCCGTACTAAGCATAGTATTGACGTTGTCGAGGTTTTTATAATTGTCTTAATTCGTTTACGCTAGGTCTAGAAAAGTTATTTCATGTGTTTCTCTGCAGCGAATAATTGAACATCTGGGTATTTTTAACCGAGTCTGTTAGATTAGTTTAGTGAATCATAACATCTTTGTTGAACTTGCATGTTTCTCTGCTATCCGTATTTCATAGGGAAAATCTATATATTTAGATTCTCTAAGCTTTCATACTTATATTAACTCATTCTTCATTCTAACCCTCCTATCTAAAATATCAATATATTTTATTTTCTTCTTTTGTCTTCCTTGTTGATCTTTAGAGCTAGTCCTTTCCTGTGGGATCGATATCTTTTAAAACTACATCGTAATTGTGTACTTGCAGTTATCATCATTTTTCTATTTGATAGGAGGTACTGACAACAACTACACTTTACGCGAACAAGTTTTTGGCACCATTATTATATAGCCAAACTCTTTGTGAAAATGTTATTAAACTTATCAGTAGAAAAGTGGCAAACATTTATGCACTTTGAGAAAGACCTAGTAGCCTTCAGGATCTATCACGGTAGATCTTTATACCTAGTATAAAAGTTCCCTCTCTATGAGTATGGGAGTTTGATCCTCACTCACGAGTTCGATGATGAAGTTGTAATTTATTTTCCTTCGCTAGTCTTCAACTTTGACAAGGTCTCGGAAGTCCTCAAGAGAAGAATTCCACTCTAACAAACCTTAGGCGACCATCTTTATTGGGACCATTCAATGCTTGGCTAAAGTTAAGCCCAATTCCCATGCCAATGTGACAATATCGATTTTGGCATTGGTAACGTCGGTGTCGGCATTGCTGCAACAACATCGACATTACCACTTCAACAGATATTGGGCCCAATTCGAGCCAAAATCAGATCGGAAAGCCAACACCGATACCGATGTTTTCAGCACCGATACCGATGTGACCAACATTGGTGTTTACATTACAACATCGGTACCAATGTCGCTGAGTCAACAGTAGCAGGATTGTAGAATTTTAGGAATAATGCATGCTATTGTTCTCTAGGGCCCTTGTACCATTGTTTGACCTCTCCAGCTTGCTACACACTATAGAGTGCTGGAGAGGGTCCTCCTCCCTTACATTGGGGAGGTAAAAAGTGAAAAATGGGGGTGAATAATCATGATTTTTGTCTTTGGATTGAAAGGAGCTCTCCTATAAAAGGAGGGCACATATTCAGACAAAAGAGAGCTGCATTTTCATGCAAAAAGTAGCAGAGAATAGAGCTCACTTATCTTAGAGAGAAAATTTTAAATTCCATAAGTTTTGGGTTGGTTTTTGGTGCATGTTCATAAGGGAAAACAAGTTTTCTTTGAAAAGGTTAAGTAAAGTTCATAGAAAGGGTTTAAACTTAGGTTTCTTGGGATTTATTTAGGTAACTATGAGGTTTAGATTTACCAAAATTGAGAGAAGTTGAAGAGAATTATGTCTCTAGTTAATATTCATCTTCAAATCACTTTATGTCATCTTTGTTAAGTTTTAATTCAATAAAACTTAGTGGAGAAGCCATCAACATAGTCCACAGATAAATAAAAATCACTACACTTTAAGTTTGGAGAGCAAAACTTGTCCCATCATTTGGTTTTCTCAAGCTAAAACACCACATTACACAAAAAAAGAAACGAGGAGGGCTTCCCCGAGGAGCTTTGCGGATCTCGAAGAAGTTGATTCTCGACTACGGGGTGAGCCTCTAAGTTCCTAGAGTTGTCTCATGCTTATTTGATGATTTGATGTTGTTTTGAAAGTGTTTAAATGCTTGCCTTTTTCCTATATATTTTGGAAAAATTAGGCAATGCTGACGTTGGTGTTGCGACGTCTGTGTCAATGTTGCAATGCTGACATCGATAGTGCAACATTGACATCGGTGTTACCTCTTTTTTCTAAAATACAAGTTTATATATCATGATCTTGGTATGTTCATGTAAAATACAAGTTTACATGAACATACCAAGATCAGTAGAATAATTATGTGTTGTATTAGTCTTTTAGATATATCCCAAGGGAAAATTCATATAACGGTTTCCTCTTAACCAAGATGAAATTATTACCCTACTTGAATTTCCTCAGAATATATACGAAAGATAGTGATTATGTTCATGGGCTTAGAATTATTTATGACTTTGGCATATTTGTTAATAATTAATTATCGACTAGGAAATCCCCACGAAGGGAATGCCCCATTCCTAGAATCTGACCCTACAAAATTCACATGCGGCATTTTCATTAATAAAATAGGCAATATACTTGTATAAAAATGGATCATTTTTCACAACGGAAACCACAAGCCTTTGTCGGCACTTTTTATTTAACTCGACCACATGGGTCTTCCAAATATTTGAACCGAACATATTTGGTGCATTGGCACATGTTTGTGTTGTGAAAATATTTCGTGCTAACCTTTGTGGATGCAGGTAGATTAGTTTAGATGTATATTAGGATTTATTTTCCTTTGGGTATTGCACTTTAATACAAATTATGCATTTGTTAGATCGGTTGTATAATAGGATATGGATGTATTCATTTACCTAGATCTCATGTATTTTAGGTAATTTGTATTCCCCATCCCCAAAATATGTAAATAATCCCCCTAGACTAGGCACATTTACTTTCCTATGTGTTTACTTTCCGCACTTATTTATTGCCTTCCATATGTATGCTAAAAGATAACTCGAAAATGATTTAGAACGGGATATCATGACATTGGAATATGGTAGCCACTTGCCTAATAAGACTTTAATGACGAAATAAGTAACTCATCCGGACCCGGATCTCTATACTACGGTATTGTTTAGGTTTAATGGATCTAGGTTGTACGGAATTTCCCGGAAGAGCTTATCCGGGTGGTGACTCTGTATAACATAGGATAGAGGTTTAGGCCTTGAGTCTTTAGAATTCTTTCCACAACAAATAGCACATTTTTCGAAAACCCCACATCCCATCTCACTAGGCCAGCACCTCGCGGTGAACACGCGGGTAGAACATCATCTGCTTACACTCTCCAAGGTCTTTCATGGAGAACTTCTTTGATAACCATGACTTTACCATTTGAAGAAAAGGAATATCTTTTCCTATCAATAATATGTACTCAACATTTAATACAAGGAAAACAATCACACTCCCACTAGCCTTCTTATATACACAAGGCTCATTAGCGTTTGACACAAAACCAATATCTCGGATTGTCTCATCAAACCTAATATTACAACTCCTTGATGCTTGCTTAAGTCCATAAATGGAGCTTTGCAACTTGTATACCATCGAGCCATCTTGTGATGCAAAACCTTTGGGTTATATCATATATATTTTTGATAAGTGTATAATTGCACTTATTATTATGATAATTTTAGGGTGAAATTAGGGTGAAAAAGGTGTAAAAAGACGCGTGGAACTTAAGGATTTGGCTTAGGATCGAAGCTGTCGAAGATCGGTAAAGTTACAAGAAGGATTCTGAAGAAAAATGTAATTCATGATTGCGACAACCATTCATGGCCGTGACTTAGTATTCTTCGGAACAGAAAGTTGCCAACCAAATTTTCACGATCGTAACATGTACTTCACGGTTGTGACTTTGACAGTTTTTTGGTCAACTCTTCTCAACTACCACCTGCCAGATAAGAAAGATCAACCGCCATCAACTACCAAATGATAAAACACATTTTGGAAGTCAACCAATCATGAAAAGGTGCCTTTCCATTATGGATAAAATCAACCCAATTCAACCAATCACAATGAAGTGATGCAATCTTTCACCAATGGACACAACTCTTCGTTTAGATAGAGGCAACCCTTCATACTCTATAAATAGGGCTCTAAAGTTAACCACATTCATAGCATGTATGGTGTGTGGGCACTTAATGTGACATAGAGGGTATATATGTGTGAAAATCGTGTAGATTTCGCTACGTTCATAAGTGTTAGCGAAAAAATGTATAAGTGATTCGAACCTTATTTTGTATAAGTGTAACTGCAAGTCACTTATCAATAAAAGTTTTCATTCTTCAATATTTGTTTGTTCTATGTTCACAAAGAATAGCATCCTAGCGGAGGTTTTGTACGAGTCGAGACCGAATTCAAAGCAGATGCAGGAATTGCGAGGATTGACGACTCCCATTAAAGAGTGGATATGGTTTAATCAACTTTAGCTTTCACTTGCATACCTTACAACTTTGCTTTGTTTTCTACTTATACTTTCTATTTTGAAGTTTATGATATGTCTATGTGTCATAATGTGTATTTCATGTTGAGTCTTTTATATTAATCAAGTTATATGCT
>CATIWQ010107593.1:0-20743 GCA_949673415.1 Euphorbia schlechtendalii
ATATTTTGTAACGGAATAATTACTTTAACTAGTCCTACGTATTTTAGTAAATATTTTTGGTTGTTGTTTTTTAATATTAATAAAAAAACAATTTGCCATCCCTAGTGTTGGTCTGCCACTATAATCATCACTCATGAATACTATTATATATGCATCCAGAATAAATAATTTCACTCTCATTTTCTTCCTCTATCCTATCTAGCTAGCTAGGGTTAGAAAAGGAAAGGGTGATTGGGTAGTGAATAGGTTCATTTAAATCTGATATACATACATAGTGTTGATTTTGTAAGTGAAATTGCATGCTTTTGATAGACAGAAAGAGAGAGAGATGTATGATATCTGAATATATACATATATATATATATATATAACTGGTTTGTGGAGAAGAGATGGCGACTTGAAGAAAAAGAATAAGCCTTCATCATCATTATCATCACCATATATTGACTTTGTTTTTGCTACCCATTGAATCATACCTTTCTGTTTCTCTGATTCACTGCCATCTGTTTCTTCACCTGCAAATCTCTCTCTTTTACTCTCTCTCTCTCTCTCTTCTAGATTGTAAAAATAGTGTTTAAATTTAAACCAAGACCACTGAAAAATCAACGTACTCTTAATTCTAGTCATGTTTCCTTCACCCATATCAAACTCTACTTCTTTGTCTGAAGAAGCTACAACTGTCTCTTCTTGCTTGAATCCAACTCTTGTTTCTCCTCAACAACAACAAAAGACCAAGAAGAAGAGAAGCCTACCCGGAAATCCAGGTAATCTTTTGTTCGATCAACCTTGAACTGGTTGTTTTACTTTCAGTTGATTACATGAGTTTTTGCAGACCCAGATGCGGAAGTGATAGCTTTGTCGCCAAAAACGTTGCTGGCTACAAACAGATTTGTGTGTGAGATCTGCAACAAAGGGTTTCAGAGAGATCAGAACTTGCAACTTCACAGAAGAGGACACAATCTGCCATGGAAACTGAAGCAAAGGAACAACAAAGAGATAAGGAAAAGAGCTTATGTATGCCCAGAACCAACATGTGTTCATCACCATCCAACGAGGGCATTGGGTGATCTTACCGGTATCAAAAAACACTACTCCAGAAAACATGGAGAGAAGAAATGGAAGTGTGAGAAATGCTCTAAGATCTATGCCGTTCAGTCTGATTGGAAAGCTCACTCTAAAACTTGTGGAACTAGAGAGTATAGATGTGACTGTGGCACCCTTTTCTCCAGGTACGGCATTTCCTCTTTTTAATTTCCTTAAAAAAAATTATCTTTTTATTGCTTGTTGTTTTGAGCATGGTGTTTATAGATTTCACATAGAAAACTAATGAAATAAGAGAATTGTTTGTAACTGAAAGTCAATAAACATATCATTTACTTAAGTTCTCATTGTCCTAAACCTGAATCCGGGATTATGGCATTTGTTTATTACATTTGAAGTGGAAATTTTCATGTTTGTTATTTACATGAATGTTTTTGTTTTGTGCATAGAACAGTAAAAGCTCTGTAACATATGTTTGAGAATTAAAATATTTATAATTGGCAGGTACCATCGCGTGTGTAAGAGGGTACCATTAATACAAGTCTGTGTTACTTATGACATTATAAAGAGTAAACTGAAAGCAATATATCTGAATGTTTGAACCTGTTAAAATAGTCACATTTGAAACCAACGAAAAGAAATATTTTTTTAGATAAAAAAAAGGAACAATCAAGATATTTAGTGTTTACTTTGTTTTGTTGATATTGTTTGTCTTTAATCCAAGAACATATGTGTCTTTTGTGCTTTGTCTGATCTTTTGTCGTTTGTATTAAATGCAAGTTATTTATGGTTTTCATTGTTTGGAATTCTGTGTTTCTAAGAAATGAATTAATTGATCCTTACAATAATATTAATAACACTTATAGCCAGTATTATTTTATGTTACTGTTGGGATCTTGGTTGCTTTTCCTCTTTGCTTTGCCCTTTATAGTACTTTGGGTTAAGAAAGAAAAATGATGAAATTTCTGGTTGTCTAAGAAAAAAGTGAAGGAAAAAAGCTGATATGATAATCAATTGTTTTTTTGGTTTAATGTTTTTTTAAGTTGAGAAAAACCCGTTATTGAATATTTTATCAAATATTTTTCCCAAGGGGAGTGATATAATTAAGTTGGCAGAGCATATATACTGAGAGCTCTGACCTCTTATCATGATGATGAAAACAACTGATAAAATCTGCAAAAAAAATATTTGATTCTGATTCTTATATATATCAATTTTGTAATATCTTTGTTTTAAATGCTTGACCTGAATTTTGAGAAAAGAGATTTGTAAATTTCTCCATGCATGTACATATAGAGATATCAATTGATTGCCTGTGTTGCGTATTTTCTGCTTTCTTTTTTTAACCAAAAAAAGATACTTCTACTTTTCTTTTTGTTTAGCTTTATGGAAATTATGATTCAACCCATTAATCCAAATATCTGTGTCTGTCCCCCTTTTTCTTTCTATTTGGTTTTAGCTGCAAAATTAATTAAAGAGAAAAACATAGCTTAACCAAACATTAATCTAAACAAAAAAGTATGAAAGCTAATGAAGCAATAATTTGATGGTGCAGGAAAGATAGCTTCATAACCCACAGAGCATTCTGTGATGCATTGGCAGAAGAAAGTGCTAGACTTTCAGCTCATCAGATGGTTTCCTCCTCAGATCCAACGGCTCAAAACACTCTTCTTCTTCAAACCCCACAATCTCTCTTTCTTCTTCAAAATCAAAATCAAATGACACTTGTGAATCCCTGGGACCCACTACAAAACCCTAGCAATAACAATGACGGTCAACAAAACCCAGTTCAAATCAAACCTGAAACTCATCACCATTTCCGGCCTCCCAATTCCCTCATACAGCCAATCCGCATTACACCATCAGGCCCGACTTTCGAAGCCCTGTCTAATGGTGCCATGTCAGCATCGTCATCCTGCCACATGTCAGCTACTGCACTGCTTCAGAAGGCTGCAAATGTTGGAGCTAGAACTCAGTCTGTTGTTTGTCAGAGTCAAATGAGCCATCTGGACTTGGGAACGCTGTCTCACCCAGCTGATATCTCCCTGAGCGGTTCTTTCCTGGGCAACCTCGCCACGTTGCAGAAGAGTGACCATTTGACCAGAGATTTTCTGGGTTTGGCCGCTGATCATCATGTTGGCAATGCGAATATTGGGAATGGCGGTGTTAACGCTAGCGTGCATATGAGGGAGATGCTAACGTACACGGGGGGAGTAGGGTTGCGGCAGTTCAGTGAGAGACCAACCCTTGGTTTTGGATTCGGTCAGCCCCATGTCTCAGAAACATGGGGAGATTGCTGATTGCCGAAATGGGTGGAAAATGACACAAAAACCCCCTATCTACTCCCAATGAGAAAATTACTAGAGAGTTTATTGCAAATGCAGAGAGGGGTAAAATTAGAACCACATTTCTTTTTGTTACATTACCTTCAGTCTTTTCCTTCGTTATAACAACTTCTTTCTTATTAATTGGTTAAATTTCTAAATGCTTCATTAGCTTGTAAGAATTTCGCATTTTATTTTCTTTAAAGTTTTAATACATAGCTAGCCCTCAAAGTTAATAATTTTTACTAGTTGTCGCCTCAATTTTGAAAAGTTTCTATCATACTTCCAAAATTTGATAAATATGCACTTATCAGCCTCCCTCAATGTCACGTGTTAACTTGTGATTGATTTATTTTTTTTTAAGTTGTCGAATTTTTATTTTTCTCTATTCAATACTTTTGATTAGCTTAAGGGATTGGTAGAGATTTTAAAGATGAGGGGGTAACTAATAAAAGTTGTCAAGTTTAGAAGAATATATTAAACCTTCTTCAAATATGTTACTCATCGCTTTCTATGTTTTAAAATTGTTTTCTACCTGATTTCTGAAAATTGTATCACACTTTTTGGGAAATATAGACGGTACACTAGAGACGTTAACCCAAAGAATAGGGTAATCGAAGATACCTTATTGTACCAAATATTTTAAATGACATTAAAATTGCAGAATTTTATAGAGATAATATAGGCGACTTATAGAAAAGATCAAGGATGCTGTATACGCACGACTAGTTAGGAAACATAGGCAGAATACAAAGTTTACAAACACAGAACATGTTCTTTTAAGTTGTTTAATTAATATATAATAATGGCATTATCCAATGAAATGGCATTGTCTCATCTTTATCTCGAAGGCTATGTTTCAAAAGATAAGATTGCAATTTGTAACAGAAATGCATGGCCTTGAACTTTAAGCTAATTATTAAACCTATAACTTCTTTTTGTTAATTATACATTCCACTTAATTGTAGTTGCTTTAACAGTACTGTTTTGTAATTTCGGCATACTTTTAATATTTATGGTAAATTTTAAAAGAAACTCGTTTTTTTTTAATTTCCAAAATGAGAATGATAAAATAATTTTAACTTGCTAATTTTTCAATAACAAAGTTGCTTGACGTCGATCAGTAAAAAAATGAACAGATTGTAGGATCAAATCCCAAACAAAATTTAAACATGCAAGGGTGAAGATTCACGTGAAAATGAACGAATTTATTGCTTTTTAGTTTTCTTGTTAGATATATCAAAGAATGCTATACATGAATCCTTTATAATTACTGTTACTCTCAATTTTTAAATTAATGTGCCGTGACATTTTGTGTTGAACGAAGAGTTCATGTCATGTAGTATAGGTTAGTCTGGGAAATGAACTTCTCATCAACATTTAGAGTATGTTTAGAATTGTTTTCTCAACCATCGTTCCAAAAAACTCAACTTACAAATTTTTCATAAAACAAAATATTTTGATTTTGGGTAAAATTTTTTTGAATCTTATTACTAATTAACTAGGATATGTTTGCTATTTATTTCTCAATGTTAAAATATGTTATCGTACGGAAAGTTTAACATGAAGTTTTTCATAACAACAATTTGGAAAGTAGCATAAACTAATAATCGGTTATTGGAAAACCAAAGAAACTATAGTTGACGAATGTGCCATCTATATATATCTAGCTACCTCTACTGAAACTTGGCAGTTGCATAGAATTTTTTCTTGCTATCATTTCCAAGTATTTCTTCAAGACAAGCAAGACATGTAATTGTTTTCATCAAAACATCAATAATCACAACAAAATAAACAGAAAAATGGATGGAATCGTAAAGAAATATAGCATTTTTAAATACACCCAGTATATTTTTTAATTATTATAAAATTTGTCCTAGAATCAGTTCTTGAAAAAAAAATAGTACACTATTTTGACACAAAACGGTGGAAGTTTCTACGTTTTGTATCACAACTTACTTTAAATATTTACCATTATTAATTAAAAATACAGACTTTGGTATTAATAAAAGTCAAATTCTAGACCTCCTTGCCCACTTTTGTTGAGCAACTAACATATTGGAAAATATTCTTCTCGGATAACTTCAACTTAACTGAAAGTATTTGGCGTGATGCGTAATCACTTACAAAGTTGTTGAAAAAAAATCAGTTGTCACTCTAAAGTTTCAAAAGTTTTGGATACTCTTGAACTTACAAAAAAGGTAATAATTTACTCCCTTAATGACACATGTTAATTTATGGGTGGTGAGAGAAAAATTAAAACAATGTCATATTTAAAAAATAAAATCAACCAGAAATTAACACGTTATAATGAGGTAAATTGGTGCATTCTAAAAATCCATAAATGTAATTGACATATTTGAAAGTTCCAAGTGAAAAATGACTATTTAGAGGGATGATAGATAAATCAAACCAAATTATTTCATGTACAGTATTATAAAATGATTGAAAACATGTTTCGAGGAATTCAATTCAATTCAAATTCATTTTATTCTCAAACGGAGATAAGATTTAACTTTTTTTCTGATTTATGAACTTTCTACCGCACAACTTGTTGGGAATATAACACTCAAAAGATCAATTTTGATTAAACTCAAAGAAAATATTACAAGAACACTCACTCAAATACAACACTACAACTCACTCTTTTTTTATCTTCTTTTCTCTCTTAAGAAGTTCTTACTTCTACTTGATGATAAACAACTAAACAACTCGCATATTTATAGGTGAATGATACAACTCTCAACTAACACATTTACTAACCACAACATCCAACTAACCACAACTCCCAACTTAAACAATAAACAGTCAATTTATTTAGTTGAATTTAATGGCCTCCAAATTAGTTGTAGTTAATAGCCTCCAAATTAGTTTGAATTTTTTTCTTAATTAAATCAAGTTTCTAATCCAACACCCCCCTTAAACTTGATCTAGTCATTCCAAGTAGACTTCTCAATCTCATGAAGCTTTCAACCGTCAATGGCTTGATGAATATATCTGCAATCTGATCTTGTGTCTTCACGTATTCAATTTGTACTTCTTTTCTCGTAACACACTCTCGTATAAAATGATAGCGGATATCTATGTGTTTGCTTCGATTATGAAATACAAGATTCTTCGCTAACGCAATGGTTGACTTATTATCAACATAGACCTTAGTCGGTTCTTCTTGCATTAAACCAATCTCCTTTAATAAATTTCTGAGCCAAATAGCATGACAAACACACGAGGTTGCTGCAACGTATTCTGCTTCACAAGTAGACAATGTGACGATTGGCTGCTTCTTTGACATCCAAGTGAAAGCAGTATCACCTATGAAGAACAAAAATCCATTAGTGCTTCTTCGATTATCTTTATCTTCACCCCAATCACTATCACTATAACCAACAAGCTTGTAACCATTAGATACTGAATACAACAAGCCAAAGTTAATTGTACCTTTCACATATCGTAGAATTCTCGTGGCGACTTTGAAGTGGGTGGTAGTTGGTGATTCCATGTAGCGGCTTACTAATCCGATAACATGAAGAATGTCTAGCCTCGTGCAGGTGACATAGCGTAGACTTCCTACTAGACTTTTGAACAATGTTGGATCCACACTTTCACCTTCTTCATGCTTAGATAGTTTGATCCCGTACTCCATCAGTGTGTTGATCGGTTTACAATTGTCCATCTTAAATTTTTTGAGGATTTCCCTTGCGTAGCTCTCTTATGAGATGAAGATTCCATTATTTTCTTACTTGACTTCGATCCCGAGATAATACGCCATATGTCCCATGACTGTCATTTCAAATTCCCTTGTCATCACTTCCATGAATTCTTTAAACATTCTTGGGTTGCTTCCAATAAAGATTAAATCATCCACGTAGAGGCACACAATCAAAATGTCTCCATCTTTAAGCTTTGTATATAGAGCATGTTCGTAGGGACATTTGTTGAAACCATTCTCTCGAAAGTACTTATCAATTCTGCTATTCCATGCCCTTGGTGCTTGTTTCAAACCATAAAGAGCCTTCGTCAACTTTAACACCTTATCATCATGGCCTTTGGCTTGATAACCTGGGAGTTGTTGTATGTAAACCTCTTCTTCAAGTACTCCATTTAGGAAAGCAGATTTTACATCCATTTGATGAATCTTCCATTTATTTTGAGCGGCCAAAGAAATAACGAGTCTAATAGTTTCCAATCGAGCAACTGGAGCGAATACCTCATCGTAGTCAATTCTAGCCTTTTAACTGTAGCCTTTTACAATGAGCCTCGCCTTGCATCTTTCGATCTCTCCTTTGACATTTCTCTTTATCTTGTACACCAGTTTGACACCTATTACCTTGTGTCCTTTGGGAAGTGATGTGAGTTCCCATGTGCCATTCTTCTCAGTTGCTTTGATTTCCTCATCTATCGCGTCTCTCTACCTTTTCTCTTGAGCAGCTTCTTGGAATGCCATTGGTTTACAATCAGCAAATAGATAAAATAGTGTTAGATTGTCTAGTTGTTCAGTTACTTCATAGAGATCTTTAAGGCTTCTCGAACGAGGAAAATCTCTTTCTTCCATCCCATATAAAGATGAGGAAGATAATGAAGATGATCCACTTCCATTATGAGGAGAGTTTGGTGAAGTTGTGATATCTTGTTGAAGTTCTCTTAGGTGCCCAGTTGGTGTCTGCTCATCTTCTTCTAGTTCGAAAAAATTGAATTCGTCTTTACGAGAGTTGAAGTTCCATTCTCCTTCTTCATCAAATATTACATCTCTACTTATCACAACCTTCTTGTCATCTGGATTGTATAGCTTATAGCCTTTTGAGCTTGAGTCATAGCCGATGAAGATGAAACTTTTACTTTTTTCATCCAACTTGGTTCGATTCTCATCTAGTATGTGAATATGAGCTATGCTCCCGAAGACTCGTAGGTGGGAAATTCCAAGCTTCCTTCCACTCCATGCTTCTTGTGGAGTCTTTCCCCATACACTCCTTGTAGGAGAACAATTCGATAAGTACACTGCACACGCCACTGCTTCTGGCCAAAACTCCTTGGATAGCTTCTTGCTCTTAAGCATACTTTGTGCCATGTCAAGGATTGTTCTGTTCTTCCTTTCTATCACACCATTTTGTTGGGGGATCTGGGAACTTTCAAGGGACGACGGATTCTATTTGCTTCACAAAACTCATTGAATTCGTTAGATGTGAATTCTCCTTCTCGATCAAATCTCATGGCTTTGATCTTAAGACCACTTTCATTTTCCACGGCTGCTTTGAACTTCTTAAATACTTCAAATACTTCTGATTTTTGCTTTAAGAAATATACCCACATTTTTCTTGAATAATCATCAATAAAGAGAAGGAAATAATTATTATTAGCAAAAGAACTTGGATTGATTGGACCGCAGACGTCAGTATGGATGAGCTCTAACGACTTCTTGGCTCTAGAGGTTGACTCCTTTGGAAAGCTTTTTTTGAATTGCTTCCCTTGTAGACATCCTTCGCACAATTGATTAGGATGATTGATACATGGTAGACCTCTTACCATTTCTTTGTTGGATAACAGCTCCAGTCCTCCAAAGTTGAGATGACCAAATCGAAGATGTCATAGCCATGATGAGTCGTTATAGCAAGCCTTTAGACACCTCGCAACATCATTTTGAACGTTCAAAGGAAACATTCTGTTCTTTGACATTCGAACTTTGGAGACAAGATCTCCATTGCCATCTCTTATAAAAGACTATAATCTTTCATATGAATATCATAGCCTTTTTCTAAGAGTTGGCCCAGACTAAAGATGTTGCATTTCATATTAGGCACATAGTAGACATTTGAAATTAATTGGTGGCTACCATCTTTAGCACGAAAGAGGATGTTACCTTTCCTCTTCACGGATATTTTGGTATCATCTCCGAATGAGACATCACTGCTTACTGCTTCATTGAGTTCCACGAACAAGCTTCTTCTTCCACACATGTGATTGCTTACACCGGTGACGAGATACCACGTGTTCTCTTGGTGTTCACTGCTATTGTTGTAAGCTAGCAGTAATGTTTCTTTCTCCTCGATCTTCTCCTCCACAAAATGTGCCTTCACCTCGACCTTATTGCTTGTAGCTCTACATTCTGAAGCATAGTGTCCAAAATTTTGGCAATTGTAGCATTGGACTTGAGATTTGTCACACCTTGCATTTGCATTGCCTCTTCCTTCACCATGAGTGGAGCTTTCTCCGTTCTTATAGTTATTGTTGGAATTGTTGTTATTGTTCCAACTTCGTCCACGACCACGACTGCCGCCTCGTCCACGGCCTCGACCTCTACCTCTGTCTCGGCTTCTTCCATGTTGGCTTTTAGCGTTACCATAGCTTTCATTCGTATCCTTGAGTTGTAGCTTGAGGAGTTGTTCAGCGATTCCTTGTTTCTTCTTGTGTTTTTCTTCGTAGTCTTGTAGTGATCCTTGGAATTCCTCGATCGTCATTTCTTCCAAGTCTTTGGTTTCTCCAATCGTCACCACAATATACTCATTATTTGGGATCCAACGATCGGAGTATCTTCTCTATGACCCTCACATCTTCTAACTTCTCATCGTTTCTCTTTAATTGATTAGAGACGGCTACTACTCTTGAAACATAATCTGAAATGGACTCGACGCTTTCATTTGTAAGGATTCAAACTCACCTCTTAGAGTTTGGAGATGCACATTTTTCACTTTCTCAAATCCTTTATATGATGTTTGCAACTTCTTCCATGCTTGCTTGACGGATATTGCATTTGAGATCTTCTCAAAGCCATCATCATCTAAGACTTGATAGATTAGGAAGAGAGATTTCTTGTCTCTCTTTCGAGAATCTTTCAAACTTGTTGCTTGATCGGGTGTAAGAGTGGCTTCATTTTTTAGCTCATTGAAGCTTTTCTCTACGATATCCCAAACATTATGCACACCGAGAAGAGCCTTCATTTTGATACTCCAATTATCATAGTTGTTGTTATTGAGTGTTGGAACTTTGAACGATGCCACTCCATTTGCCATATTACTGAAATAGCTTCTCTAGGCGTACACAAACTGTTGCAACTGTTTATAGTCCTTTGCAACATTGTATGCTTTGCAAGATCCTTCTGACGGAGTTCTACAAAAGATTGTTTGCCCTTGCAACCTGTAGATTTTCTGACGGATTCTGCAAGAGATTGTTTTTCCTTTGTAACCTGTAGATTTTCTGACAAATTCAGCAAAGAAACAGCAACGGAATTATATTCCATTGCAAACTGCAGATTTCTTTGAACTTGGTTTATTTTTTGCACCCGGAATTGAAATTTTTTTTCGGAAGCGAAATGGAGCTTTGAACCTGGCTCTGACACCACTTTGTTGGAAATATAACACTCAAAAGAACAACTTTGATTAAACTTAAAGAAAATATTACAAGAACACTCACTCAAATACAACACTACAACTCACTCTTTATCTTCTTTTCTCTCTTAAGAAATTCTTACTTCTACTTGATGATAAACAACTCACCTATTTATAGGTGAATGATACAACTCCCAACTAACACATTTAATAACCACAACTCCCAACTTAAACAATAAATAACTAACTTATTTGGTTGAATTTAATGACCTCCAAATTGGTTGTAGTTAATAGCCTCCAAATTAATTTGGATTTTTTTCTTAATTAAATCAAGTATATAATCCAACACAACTTCTATAAGCACTACTTAGCAAATTTACGTAACATATTTAGGTAATAATAAATTTCACCATTCTAAATCCAAGACAAATTGTATTTGGAAAGGAGTGCTGACTTTTGACCATACATAAAAATATAAAACAATAGTTCATACTCGTTTTATCATTAAAACATGTCAGCTACTAATATGTCTACTAAACTATGCATTAGACAAAGTATTGTTGGTGAAATGCAGTTACCGTAGGCATTTGTAGAAATTCCTTTTCCGCACTCTCTCTCTGAAATTGAAAATTATTACTGTAAAAAATGGAAGCATTAGCAGTTTCCAAGAATTTCTTTTCCTCGACCACTTTGTGAACAGAGAAAAAAAATGGTAAACAAAAAAGAAATAAAGCCTTTTTCTGAAGATAGGAACTAAAATCAGTTATAAGCGTGAGTAAAAAAGGAAACTAAGTTGATGCTGTTATGTGTATTTGTGCAAAGTGTGGTGGTGGTCCGATACTTAGTGGAAACTAAACCCAATGGAGAAAAATGAAAAGAGGAAAAAAGGAAAAAAGAATAGAAGAGAAAATGAAAGAAAAACAAATAAAATGTCAACGGTAATTGTAAAGATGCACTATTAGAACTTTCAAAGTTTGAATCACAGAATTTTCTTCTTTATTTGATTACTTGATGACTTCTTTATCAATTTCTGTGCCTGCCACAAATCAATTATACATCACAGTCTTTGCTGCTCAACTTTTTTTTAACCTACATTCAATTTTGCATTCAAATGATTCTCATCATATTTCTTTTTCTGACCCACCCATTTGCCTCCCTCTCTTTCCATTTTTCAAACAGGTTACTATTAGACACTTATTTTAGCTTTCAGCCTAAGCTTGGCAGGATGTTTTATGGTAAAGTTATATAAGTTAAAAAAACCTGATTTCAAACAGGTTACTATTAGACACTTATTTTAGCTTTCGGCCTAAGCTTGGCAGGATGTTTTATTTCATATGGACATACAGGGTGTCTCATTGTTAACAAGCTGGTCAACCTAGATCAGAAGCACTTTTTTGAGGTGTTTTTTAAGGTTTATATTTTAACTTGAGAGTAACTTCCATGGTTTATGAACAATAAGTCAAAACCTTCATAATAGTACAAAATAATAAGGGAGTACAAAAATGGTTGTAGGGATAAAATATCAAATCCCTAAAGGCATGAAAACTGCAATTCATGAACATATTTAATAAATATGCAGACATCTTACAAAAAAAATATGAAGACAAAAAATGCAAAACCTAAGTACAACAAGTGTGTATATTCACAGTAAGAAAGAAAGGAGAACCTAGGGATTAATGAAAGGAGGTGGGGCGGGGGGAAGGGGGTTCAGTATGTAGGTTTTTGGTAATATCCAATAAGCTTTTAGAAAGAATATGTGTAAGTTTCAGGGTTAAGGTACAATACATACCATTTGCCTAGTAAAAAATATTGCATTTTTTTTTATCCAACTCTGCTGCACAACCAGACAAACCAAAAGTAACCATTTCCCTCTCTAACCCCTGCCCCTCTTAATAGCACTATGTTCACTTGTATATGTCATCTTCCACCAGGGAATCTCATCCTAACAAACCTATCTTTTACCCTCTTTTGCTTCCTTCCATAGTCCTAATAATTATTATACCATATTTTTATTCTCTATTTTCCCCTCTACTGTAAATCAGTACTCTTTTCCACATACCTCTTGAGTATCACCATTTTATTATATAAGAATAGACAACGATTAAAATAAAAAAGAGTGCACCTCTTTTGTTTTGTCTTCTTCCTGCGTAACTGCACCATTGATTGTTTTCCTGACTCAACATTTTCATTGACATCATTTTTGTTCCTAACCTTCACAAACTTACATAATTACAGACGGCAGTGACATGAGAGTTTCAATAAAGAAATGGAACCAATAGAGTAGGAAAAAAACCCATAGAAGACCACTAATAGGACATTGTCATCAATGGAAGATATAAATTTGTATACTGCATAGCTTATCTATAACAAGCTAGCTATGAAAATTTAGTATTTATATGTTGGTAGTATCATCCCTAATGGATAATAATTGCTTCGTACCAGCCCTTTTATTCTTTTTGGCTTGCTTGACATTGCACGTTTTAATTAAATATACAGTATGTAATATGTTTTAACAGCCAAATGTACCCGATTATAAATCTGTGACACAAGAGAATACAAGAACCCATCCCTAGCATATGTTAGCATTGCTTAAGCAATCTTGATATACCATTTTGGATCCTACATCAGGGATCACAAACGTGCATACATAATTTAGACTGTAAGATTAAAATAACAGTTGGGCATCATTTAAAGTCAAGAAAACTTGTATTGCATGCAAGTTGACAAGAGGTATACATCACATTTCAAAGTTAGCAATGATTTATATTCCTGCAAAATTGTGGACAACTCACAAATAAAAGTACCGATTAGGACAGAAAGATTCTTCATTGAAATATTACTGAATGACTGTTTTGATATCACCACTGGGCTCAATTCTTCTGTGAAGCTGCATCTCAACATTACTCAGCCGCTGGCAGTTTTCGTAAATCAAATTTTAACTCCTAAGAATTTATCTAGGACATTCTTGAACGCCTGCAACACAAATAAATCCAACTTCAAACCCACATTCAGTGTTACTCAAGTCTGATGCATTAGAGTTGGTTCTTCTATCCGGCTTTTATTTGTGTTCTCCGAAAAAAATGATGGATTTATTGATTACATAAACAAAGACACAAGTAAACTAATATAAAAAGAGCAATACAATGGTAACAACGTAACAAGTATTCATTGAGCGATTTTTCTCAGCGGGCGAGTAAAAAAAAAAAGCCTTTGCAAATCTGATACAGCATTATCCTATCAATTTTGAAATGTCCCAAAAAATAGTTAAACGTGCAAAATTGGAAGAATCTTACTGTCCACCTACATCAAATAGAAAATAAAGATGCAGAAGCGTATCAATTAATTGACGTAAACTTCACTTAAATAAAGGTGCTATGAAGATTTAAAAGAATGTGAAGGACAAAAGGAACAAATTCCATGACTAACTTTATAAAGACTGATCATTTGAATATACACTGAAATGGTTAAAGCTACAACAGTCACAAAACCATGATGACAGCAGGATGCAAATTAGAGCTAGACTCGGTCAGAAAAACTTTCATTTACAGATTCAAAAACTTGGAAGGGGCCGTAGCGCAGCATAAATGTTAAGACAAAGCCCATAGATACTTCTGCCACAAAGAGTGCAAAACCATATGTCCCTAAAGCTAAGATTGCATCCCTTTTTTTCAATTACTGTTATGAATGGGAATGAGAAATGGTTCCAAGCTCATTTATTAGTTTTTGCTGGTCGTTGGAAAAGAGTATGTGTGTCTGTGTGAGTAGAGGATCTCACTGACACCAATAACTTCAGAAATTTGCATCTCTGAGCAAAAGTTAAGATGTGTTAAGATTGCCAAAATACAGTAAGACTTACTTGGTCTTGTAAGTTTTAGTCCTAAGAAAATGCATGTCTCGCCAAGATGACAATCTTACTAGTTTTTCGATAGATGAAAGAGCTACAAAACATTAAAGCCCTAGGCTGTTAGAACAAATGCCAGATCTTATTATGTTTAACTCACAAAACATGGCTACTATGCTTTGAAGTGAAACGCACAATTCAAAGAGGAGAAGCAAGATAAAATAAAATAATGGAAATGATAACAATAATTTAAACAGATAAAGTCCGTTAGTTACCAAAACACTGAATCTAGGAAGCATTCTCTCTCATGAGAATTGATTTACAAGAAACATCACTAGATAATCCTATATTGATTAAAGAAGTCTTCTAAGGACTTGCATAGCATATAGACCCCCAGTCCACAGAAACTACTTAAACAACATGAACCAAATGAGTGAACCTCGCGCAAAAAGTAAATAAACTTCTATGTAAAATTTGTACCAAAATAATTACATTTTCAAAAGAAATATAAAACGAATTTGAAATGCATTTGGTCAGAACATATGTTACCGACAATCAAAAGACTTGAGGTGAACAAGATTACAAGACCCAGCAGTACCTGCAGAGCATATAATTCTTTCCCCTTCAATATTGCATCCATTGCTGCATATTGGTCATCAAATACACCATAGAAAACCTGATAGAAACAGTTCCTGAAAAAAGAACAAAAAAATTAACACTAGAGAAAGCTTCACATAGGTTTTCCTTCTATCATAAAATTATAAATAGATCATTTAGATAATGCATACCGATCTTCTTCAGTGTTAATTTCATCCATCTCCTCAAATTTCTTTGTAAGTATTTCAGCTCCCACCGGTGAAAGCAAGTGCAGTATCAGAGCCTCCAAAGTCCTCGGAAAATTGTGCTGGAAAAAGAGTAATTAGCAAGAAAAAGATTCAAATGCGGCCCAATAACATGATACATTCAAGGCTTTCACAGTATCATATGAATTCTTCATGAACTAAAATATAGTAATTCCACCGAGCTGCTTAAAGTGTGCATATAGGAATAGAAACTCACTGCCATTGCCAGAAGAATGTTTTGAAGAGTATATGGATCAAGTGTCAAAAGAACTTTAGCTAAAGGATCATCTTCCATGAAAAGTAAGTTGTTCCTTGAAGTCTTATCGTATTGATCCTTCAGACCAACAGAAGAAACATTTGCTGAAGTTGATGGTACAGATTGACTTTGATCAGTCATGTTGATGCGGTCATGAACCAAAGAAACAAGTCTGTGAAGAGCCTGGAGTGCAAAAGGTTCCAGTGCATTCAAATTAATTGTCTGTTCTTGGTCTTTCCCAAGTATATCCTTCTTCTCACTTGCCAAGCCCATGCCAAACTGACCTTGCTCTGATAACAAACAATCAAGATAAGCTAGAAATATGCTAGGGTATGCAAAAGTTGGCAAGTCTTTGCATGAGATCAAAAGCTGAAAGAAGTAAACAGATGTTATCACATATTAATTTGCCAACCTTCGCCTCCAGTACTGAACAGCTTGCGTGAATGTATATCCTGTTTCTCCAGTCCAGAAGTCTTTGGGAGTATGCTATCCTGTCCTAATATCAGATATATTTCTGTCACAATTTTGAACTCTGAACTTCTCTGTGGGCTTTTTGAACTATACTTGTCTCTATGAAGACAAGGGACAAAGGAAAATCCAAAGTAATATATTCAAGTCCCTAAAGTTACCAAAAAAAAAACACGGTTGACTTTTAAAGCTCAACCAACATTTACAAATATATGGAGTTCAAAATGTTGTGTCGAAGACATGAAATTACCAGTCATGTGCTCTATTATCAAAACTCAGATAAAGCATTTTCAAGTGCATATTAAAAAACTGTTAAATTTACAGATTCATAACTCTAAAGTAAAAAAATATCCTTCGCCCTGCCCACAAAAGTACATTATGCAGACTCGAAGTACAATTTCCCACAGGGAATTCCGTAAACATTCATTGAATAGGAATATGCAAAAACTAAAAAATAAAAAATGTTTGCAATGTTTGAAAAAACTGCATGAGAGAAAGGCAGAGTTGAGCAGATTGCTAATCATAACCATGAGCACCAATATATATGAAATATACACCATATTAAGGGGATAAGCATACCATTTCTTTATCAGTCAATCTTGAATTCCAGAGCCATTAAACACAGAGGCAAAACCAAAGATTCACGTTAGCTCACAGGACTAGTGAAGTGAAGATAAACATAGACTGAGCAGTGTTATAGGGGAAGGGGTTGTGAGCAAGGAAAAACAGTGAATATAAACCTGAAACATCAAGATAACCAACCTCCTCAATATTCGACGCAAATAGTACGCATCCATATGTTCCGACATGCTACAAAGTGTATTAGACCGCCACCAAAAGTTAACAGCAATGGTCAAATCCTCGCTGTCTACTTGATGGAACCTGTAGCAGTCAAAAGACACTGTTAAAATGAAAAGATGATAAGAAAGCAAATGTGAAAATTCAAATAATATCAATACTCATTTAGGTAAGTAAGATTCATATTTTCACATCCAAGAACTTGGTCAGTTTTGAGATGAGGAGCGGTGGCATTTAAATTGGGCATTAATTCAATTTAGAAGATGGCTACAGAGATCAGTTAGCAGCGAAATGCTACAATGTGAAGTTGACAATTATTTTTCTATTCATGTAAAATGGAAGCTCCATTATTTGACTTGCTAAGTAGGAAAAAATTCTTGGGATAGCTTCAATACACTTCAGTAATATGTAACGGCTAGCGAGCAGTTAGTTATAAGTCCATGGTGCAGTTGATAAAGGAAGGTGTATCAAAGCCAACACTTATGTAACAGAGATAAGGCGATAATGTCTTTGATTGGCAAACCAATTTGTTCCAAGCTTTATGGTCTGCTTATTTTTGGGCGATTTTTTTTGCAGTACCATAAAAAATCGGTATATGTTGTCACTTGCATTCAGTGTTATCTGCATTTCATTTATAGCAAAGAAGTAAAGTACTCAAGTCCAGTAAGTGAGAAGATTTCCAGGGACCCTTGAGTTCAGCTACCAAATAGGAATGAGGATGAACAAATCCTTTGAGTATTGAGGAGATGATTTTGATTTAGATTTTAAAGGCTTCAAACAATCCTCTCCTCCAAGAGATGGACAGTTACAAGTAAATTTAATAAGCATGGGGGGTGAGGCGCTACAGTAATTGACTAAATAAAGACTACGGAAGAGGAAGACGATACTGCATTGGTAAATTATAAATTTCCATCAACATCTATGTCCTACCAACAAACTTGAGGACAAGATTTTTTATCAAAGGGTAGGCACTAGTAGGCAGTGAAAAGAGTTTAAAACATAGTAAACTGGACCAGCTATATTATGGTCCAAAGATCATAAATGTTTAAAGCAACCACCAACCAGTAAAGAGAATTAGGGAACAAGGGAATTCGAGATTAATAAGAGCGCAAGATGTATATTTGTGGTGTGGGAAAAGACGGTGTAGCTATTAAAATTACAGTTGTGTTTTTGGCTGGTTCAGAAATGGGTCCAACCCTGTGGGACAAGTTCTTTTTCACATTATAGTTTTCCATTTCCAGTATCCATTTGTAAATCTCAATTTCAGAGTCGAAAGTAAAACATCACAAAAAGATTCTATGTTCTAACCTGAGTTTTCCTCTCATTTTATGTTTAAATAAATTTGTACGATGTACAAGAGAAGATGTTGAAGGCAGCACCAATAAACAATCCCTGTGTTTTGCACACAAATTTTCTAGTTAAAGCCCAAGGCTCACAAATGAGATGCTAGTCCCGCAGACAAAGACCATGTGGCTATGGGTAAAGAACAAATAACGATACCAAACATCAAAACAAGTATGTACAATAGAATAAATGTGCAGATTTAGCAAGTTCTAAAGTGAATACCAACTCTTCCATTGGAAAAAAGAAAGCTTATTTAATTTGTGCATGTTCACTTGAGTTGTCTTAAGTTTTAGTGTAAGTATCATCCTTTCAAAGTTAAGTGTCGAATTGGCTACTAAGATTTTAAATTTTAGTTTTAAATTGCAACTCCAACTAGGCTAGCATCGTGGAGCTTAGTAACTAGAATAACATACTAACAACATGGAATTTTAACCTTAAAACTGCGAATATAACTATCCATTCATCTTCTCTTCTCGTCTTCATATCAGCTCTCTGATCTTAAATATAAGCTCAACTTCTCAAACATAAATTTAAATCAAACATCATAATTCCGCATCCTTCAGCATATAAAGCCCCAAAACAACACATAAGGTCCCTAACTGGGGTCTTGTAAGCAATCAAATCTATTTAAGTGCATGAATTCGGATGGCCAAGGTAAATATCAATTTCAGATTATCACTAGTTCATTACTATTCTTAAGAGGAAGAAGAAAATTAAATAGCAAACCCGAATACAAAAAGCAGGATTCAACTCAAAAAGATACCGATCAGAAACCTACAAAAAACGAACCATACAAGTTTGTCAAACAACTAGATGACAACTTATCACCACAAAGAGCGATTCTCATTTAGATCCCAACGGGGCAGGAATGCAAGTAAAGGCTAACATTAGAGTAGAAATACATCAACATGCATGAAAATCAGTCTAGGAGCAAGTCTAAGACAATGCAAACAATATTGTCAGGCAGAGAAATCATCAAAACCTTACCAGCCTTCAGGGATGAAAAGTGCATCTCCTGCATGAAGTATAACCTTCTGAGAGTAAACCATGCAGCTTTCTGCTCTAGGATACAATGAGAGATCTGGGCTTTCTAAAGCAACTGAACTGTCAATCAAAAACATTAAGAAGTATTATATTTATTTATCAACAGCCAACATGCAAGAAATTTGATGAGCTGAATGACTTTATAGGGAATTAGCAGACCTGTGATTAGAAGCTTCTCCATATATGGGCATTGGGTACAAAAATGGACTTGCAGAAGGAGGCCATAAGACTACTGCGACAAAAAAAATTATCCACAGAAAGTAGGAAGAGGTAAGAAAGACTAGTAATCATGTGTAGTTGACTTGTTGTGTGCATACAAGCCTAATACTGCTAGCACACCGCTGTATAACAGAGCCTAATACTTCTCACCAATAAATTGTAATTAAAGAAAAATAACACGATAGAAGGAAAGTTTCCATGTACAAAATAGTATATAAATGGAAGGAAAGTAGAACGCTCAAATGAAACTCATATAGAAGTGTAGCAATAAGATTAGAAGCATTCTGAACCACAAAGTAAAGAATTTCGAACTTAGTTTTAAAATAATGAAGTGCATGTAGTAGCTAAGGGTCTTACCAGAAACTAATAAATGGCATATAAGAGATAAGGCTCCCTAGTTGCAATCAAACAGAGCACAATGAATAGAAGAAAACCTTGTTTCTGACCAGCAATCACACATAGAACGTTATGATGTGGATCATAGTGAGTGCTTGACCTGGCATTAGCATTGTTCATCCAAAGATTGACAGAAGCAAATTCCTTCGTCTCCAAAAAGGCAGGCTGCATAAAGTAATTATTTCATAAAGAATAAAGAGCCATATAATAAGAGAAGAATGCAAAGAAAGAAAGTGCATTAACAATTTGAATGTCATCCCAAAGATTTCCCAGTTGAACCCTCTCTTGATCCTCAATGTTCATAATTGGCACCTGCAATACAACCAATTTTTGAAAAAGTTGAGCTTCACACATATGCACCTTATGGACAAAAAAACACCCGAGTTCCTGCAGCCAAGTTTGAACCTGAGCCAAATAGATTTGATGAGGAGCAACACCAGAGAGCAGAGGATCTTGCTCTTCTTCACCAGGCATAGCAGGCAGATGCCTTTCGGGGGTCAACACACGCTGCTTACAGAGACTAATAAAAGTTGAGAATGGTAAAGGGACCTAACACAAATAGGAATATAATGTAAGTGATGATGCAAGTAATTGAAGACATAAAGCACTTCAAGGACCACAGAATTACCCTCTCATGGCTTCTGATGTCGCCATAAAAGACAGGTGCTGTCCTTGATAGCATGGCCTCGACGTTTACCGATCCTACTTGTGCCTAACTTGCATGATATCGTCAGAGATGATTCGAAAGAACCGGGATCTTGAGAAAATATATATATATATATATATATATATATATATATATATATATATATATATATATATATATATATATATATATATATATATATATA